>BLSH010300012.1:527278-539249 GCA_018402905.1 Glandirana rugosa | reverse complement strand
TTTTTTCCTGTTCGCACTGGGTGGACGTCTCCTACGTGGTGCAGGCGGTGGTGGTGAAAAGTGACTTCTGTGTCCGACGATCGGGTGAAAATCACCGGACCCTCGTAGACGAAGAGGAAACACATGAACGACTGTACTACCCATAAAAAAATTGTGGCGTGATGTGACATGATATATGGCATGTGGGGACTTACTTGACTAGATATCACATGTGAGTCATGCGACGCACATATAGACCTATGTGATCTGACATATATAAAATTGGTGAATGGTTGGCCTTCCAAAACGTCGAAATCCTGGTCTCGTGATGGTTGCTCTTCTTTTGTTTATAGCGGCGATAAGAAATGACGCAGAGGCGATCAAATACCACCAAAAGAAAGCTATATTTGTGGGGAAAAAAGGACGCAAATTTTGTTTGGGTACAACATCGCACGACCGCGCAATTGTCAAAGTGACTCAGCGCCGAATCGCAAAAAGTGCTCTGGTCCTAAAGCTGCAAAACCTTCCGGTTGGTAAGTGGTTAAAATATATACAGTCTAGTGTATCCAGATATACACGCAGCGTACTGAGTGTACACTATAGATCAGTTCATTCAGGGGTGTACGGTATATAGTACAGTGTAGTGCGGTGTTAAAAAAATACCCATCATGTCAGCAAGTACACAAAGGAGAAGCAGATGCTCCCAGGCCACTAAAAGTGGGCTAGCAGCCTGTGTCTTCAGTGAAAAGTGGTGGTGGCGGACGTGGTGCATCCTCTGCAGGTGGGTCACGCTTGTCCTTTTTTTCTGCTGTTGGACGTGCTATTGAGCCACAACATGCAGAAGAGTTGGTGGAGTGGATAACAAAGCTATCCTCATCCTCCTCATCCTCAGTCACTCAGGCTCGTACTAGTTTGCCTTCCAACACATCTGGAAAAGCGGCCTATTCCACCGGATCCTTGTCCACAGTTACTCCTTCTGTAGCCCCACCGTCATGCATGGAGGAGTCACCTGAGTCATTCGACCATAGTGTCGGTTACATGATTATGGAGCATGCACAGCAGTTTGAAGGCTCCGATGTTGGTTCCCAGGTTGAGGAAGGGAGTAGCGTGAGCCTAGAGACAGGGGGTGCCACAAAAGAACAAGAAACTAGCAGTCATGTTCCCCCAGCTGCTGCATACTGCCAAGTTTGCTCCAGTGACGAGGAGGAGGGATGATGAGGACATGGACCGTACTTGGGTGCCTGAGAGAAGAGAGAAGGAAAGTGAGGAGAAGGAGGCCCAACTCCAACAAGGCAGGATGTCCTCCAGGGGCCAGCTTAACCACTTACCCACCAAGCCTGTTTCTTGAATTCTGTGTTTACCAGTTAAAAACAGTTTTTTTTGCTATAAAATTACTTAGAACCCCCAAACATTATATATATTTTTTTCCTAACACCCTAGAGAATAAAATGGCGGTCATTGAAAAAATTGATGTCACATTGTATTTGCGCAGCGGTTTTACAAGCATGCTTTTTTTTTAATAAATTCATTTTTTAGTTAAAAAATAAGAAAACAGTAAAATTAGGCCAATTTATCCATATTGTGAAAGATAATGTTACGTCGAGTAAAATGATACCCAACATGTCATGCTTCAAAATTGCGTCCGCTCGCGGAACGCCGATAAACTTTGCAAATTAAAAATCTCCATTGGCGACATTTAAAAAATTCTACAGGTTAGCAGTTTTGAGTTACAGAGGAGGTCTAGAGCTATAATTGTTGCTCTCGCTCTAACGATCGCGGCGATACCTCACATGTGTGGTTTAAACACCGTTTTCATATGTGGACGGGACTTACATATGCGTTCGCTTCTGCGCGCGAGCTCGGTGGGACGGAACGCTTTAAATTTTTTTTTTTTTAATTATTTATTTTGCTTTTTACTTTTTATTTTTACACTGTTCTTTTAAAAAAAAAATTGATCACTTTTATTCCTATTACAAGAAATGTAAACATTCCTTGTAATAGAAAAAAGCATGACAGGTCCTCTTAAATATGAGATCCGGGGTCAAAAAATCCTCAGATCTCATATTTACACTCAAATGCAAAAAAAAAAAAAGAAAATCTGAAAAAAGTGACAGAACAAAAAAAAAAAACGGGCCCTTTAAGACCGTTGGGCGGACGTCATTTCTGACGTCATTTCCGCCCGGCCGTGTTATGGAGCCAAGTGAGCGGCTTCAGCCGCTCAGTCGGCTCACAGACACTGGGGGGAGAGGATCGGATCATCTCCGGCGCTGCCGGCGGGTCCGGTAAGCGGCTGAGATGACCGGAAAGCGGCAGGAGGGGGGGCACCTCTCCCGCCGCTGATAAAAGTGATCTTGCAGCGAATCCGCCACTAAGACCACTTTTATCTTGCAGGGAATCGCCTGCTGAAAAAAACGGTATCTGAATGGTGCCTGCAGCTGCAGGCACCATTCAGATATCACCACTCAAACCCAAGGACGTCATATGACGTCCGCCGGTACGGAAGTGGTTAAGGGTAGCCACCCAATTGCATCAGAACACAGAGCTCCACAGGTGCAGGGTGCTGCTGCCTCCCTGCCGACTTCCAAAATTTCTTTAGTGTGGGCATTTTTCAGCACATGTGCAGTAGATTGCACCGTTGCCATTTGCAATCTATGCCTGAAGTGGGTCAAGCACGACCAGGACACCAGCCGCTTGGGCACTACTGTCTTGACAAGACATATGACAACCAGCTATGCAGTACATTGGCAAGAGTACCTAAAAAACCCACACCAGAAAACAAGGCGGACTTCTCCATGCTCCTCATCTGGGATCTCAACCCCTGCAGTCCTCTCCAAAACCTGCACTGAGAGGAATGAAAGTGTAGCAATGCGTGCCACAACTAGTACTTGCAGCCAATCTGCTAGCAGTACACCACCAGGTGAATTCAGCAGGCAAATATCTCTACCCCAGTTGCTGAACCATAAAAAGAAATAAAGTCCCAGCCATCCACATGCTCAGCGTCTTAATGCTAGCTTGGTCAAATTGCTAGCACTCCAACTGCAGCCTTTTCAGCTGGTAGACTCTGCCCCCTTTCGTGAATTTGTGGAACGTGCTGTCCCACAGTGGCAGGTTCCCAAAAGATATTTCTTTTCATGTAAAGCCATTCCAGCCCTCTACCGTCATGTGGAAGGCAATGTTTTGGCCTCGTTGGACAGTGCGGTCAGCAGCAGGGTTCATATTATCGCTGGCTCATGGTCCAGCAGGCATGGTCAGGGACGTTACCTTTCCTTCACAGCGCACTGGGTAACTGCTGCCAGCTGGGAAGGATGCAGGACAGGGTTCAGTTTTAGAAATAGTTCTGCCACCACTCCTCCAAAAAGCTGGTGGTGATTTTTTCACATCTGCCTCCTCCACCCCCTCCTCTTCTTTTACCTCTGTGACCTCTTCTGCAGAATTGTCTTCTGAACCTGCAGTGCTCCCTAAGCGTTCAAGGGGCTATTCAAGCAGTCAGGCTAAAAGATGCCATGCGGTGCTTGAGTTAGTCTGTCTTGGGACAGGAACCACACTGGGGAAGAGATTATTTCAGCTCTAAGGGGGCAGGCTCAGAGGTAGTTGACGCCATGGCAGCTTGAGCCAGGAACGGTTGTATGCGACAATGGCACCAACCTTCTCTCTGCCCTCCGACTAGGACAACTGACACATGTTCCATGCTTGGTACACATCTTGAATTTGGTGGTGCAGCATTTCTTGACCAGGTACCCAGGCTTACCAGATATCCTGAGGCAGGCCAGAAAAGTCTGTGGTCATTTCCAGCATTCATACAATGCCAGTGCCCAGCTGGCTGACATCCAGCAGGAATTCAACCTGCCCAACAACCACCTCATTTGTGACATGCTCACCAGGGGGAACTCAACACTGGCAATGCTGCAGCGGCTGCACGCACTGCAGAGGGCCATCAATGAGTACCTCTGTGGGCATGGCACCAGGACAGGCTCATGGGAGCTTGGCTTTTTTTCACCATGTCAGTGGCTAATGATAAAGGATGCACGCACTGTCCTGTCACCATTTGAGGAGGCCACAAGGATGGTGTGCAGTGACAATGTATTCATCAGTGACACTGTCCCATTCCTTCTGGAGCACACGCTTCGTGGAATCAAGGACTTCCTTTCCTCTCAAAGCCCACTTTATGCAGAGAGCATTCCTGCAGAGCTGCCAAACACACGGGAGGAGGAGGAGAAGGATTGTGTCAGCATGGATGTGGAGTATAATATGCAGCAGTCTTCAAGGGATGATGGTTTTCAGGCCCCAGAAACCCAAGGAGTTGTACGTGGCTGGGAGGAGGTAGTTCCTGATAATGTCATCCTAAGTGACCCAGAGGACACTCATGCCTCCTCAAACTTACGCTGCATGGGCTCTCTAATTCTGAAAAGCCTGCAAAAATACCCTAGGATTCGTGGTATCAAGGAAAGGGATCATTACTGACTGGCAATCCTTCTTGATCCACGTTACAAGGGTAAAGTTGCTGAACTCATCCTGCCTGCGCAGAGGGTGCAGAGGATGAAACATCTTCAGGATTCCTTAAAGAAATATTTGTGCAATGCCTTTCCAGACCCTGGGAGGTTACCATGTCCTGCTGCTGGTCCTGGACAACGTGTTTCTGAAGCTTCAGTTGTTCAGAGGCAGAGTGGTGGAGAAGGTGGCCGGCTGAGCGATGCCTTTAAAAAATGTTTCAGTCCTCAGCACCCAGACCTGATAGTTTAAAGCAACCATTGTCAGCATCTGCATTATATGGTGTAGGAAGATATAAGGGCAAGAGCAGGCTTGGAGACCTTTCCAACTGAGCATCCACTTAGGTACTGGGTCTTGAGGATGGACCACTGGCCGGAACTTGCTCAATATGCAATTGAGCTACTGGCCTGTCCTGCATTGAGCGTGCTTTCTGAAGGGGCATTCGGTGCTGCTGGAGGGTTCGTAACTGATCAAAGAGTGTGCCTGTCCACAGACTCTGTTGATAGGCTCACATTTATAAAAATGAGATCCCTTGAAGACTGCCACTGCTTCTATTCCTCCTGTCCATAATCTAGAACAATATTTTGTATTTAGGGCACCACCAACACCCAAGGCCCAATTTTCCTGCACCTGGTTTACAGGGGGATTTTGTCACAATTTTTAAACTAATTTACATCAGGCCCTGTTCCTCCGTCCAACAAGAGTAACTGCATGGAGTTACAGTGTTCTGGCACCGCCAGCACCCAAGGCCCAAGTTTTCGCTACCTGTTTGACTGGGGGCTTTAGTCACAATTTTTAAACTAATTTACAACATCAGGCCCTGTTCCTCCATCCAACAAGGGTAACTGCAAGGGGTTACAGTGTTCTCGCCCCCCCATCCTAACCGACCAGGGCTGCATGCTCGGATAAGGGTCTGGTTTGGATTTTAGGGGGACACCCACGTCAATTTTTTTCCAGCAATTTTTTTGTATATTGCCGGGAGCCTGCAATACATTACAGCTGCGATTTTAAATGACAATTTTTCCTATGGAAATGTCATTTTGCTCTGTCTATGTTCTGCACCTCACAGAGATGCGCCTTTTTACAGAAAGACAACCCCAGGCACAATATTTAAAGGAATTTTTATTTTCTTTATTTCACTTTAAGCATTATTGAAATCACTGCTCCTGAAAAAACGATTGATTTAAAAACTTTTTTGTCATTGATACATGTCCCCTAGGGCGGGACCCAGTTCCCCATACACTTTTTAGGGCAATAACATTGCATATAAGCCTTTAAAATGAGCACTTTTGATTTTTCATGTTCGGGTCCCATAGACTTTAATGGTGTTCGAATGTTCGCGCAAACTTTTTGCCTGTTTGCATGCTCTGGTGCGAACCGAACTGGGGGGTGTTCGGCTCTACCCTAATTGTAATAAGGGTAGTAATATCTCTAACATACATGATATTCAGCTCCTGTCTAACGGGTAAATGTACAAGAGTTTCGTCCAGGTGCCCGAAAAGCTTAGGTTCAGCCTGAACTTATGTTTGAAGTGAACCTTAAGCTCATCCCTACTGCCAGTTGTCTTTTGTTACAGTAAATTCCACCTATTCTCCCATTCTCCAAAACATACTCATTCTTCTGTAGTGCAAGATAAGAACTGGGAGGACATAACATAAGAAGTGTGCATAGGGAGAGTGCGCATGCGCGGGTCTCCTAGCATGGCTGCTTGAGCCGGGAGCTCCGCGCCACCATCCGCCATCGGAGCCCGCCCTGACGCCACAGCCCAGCAGTTTGCGCCCAGAATGGGGAGTCCAGTTCCTCAGGCAAGGCTGCATCCCCCCTGCATGTCAGCACCGGCCGCAAAGAAGGACCTGAGCTTGTTTGTCGCCACAGCTTCATCTAGGGGGTGTACCAAGATGGCCGCCACTTCGGCCGCAGCTACAGGAGGCATGGAGGGCCTACGATCGGAGAGCCCTGGCAGCTCAATACACCCGGAATCCAGGCAAGTGTTATTGCCTGCTTTACTGATTAACACCCCAGGGGCACAGGGAGGCATCTTACAGTATGCCACGCCACCCCCCTCCTCCACAGAATCACTACTAGGCCGCATCCAGGGGGAACTTTCCTCTCCTCAACTGGGGCCTAACAGTCCAGCTCTAGCATCACCCAGCCCCCCCCAGCCCTAGCATTTCTTTACAAGTGGAAGATCTCTACCATAAATTATCTTCTCTTCTAGAAAGGGGACTAGCAAATACGGTTGCCTGGGGTTCAGGATTGAAGCAATCGAGAATAAGCTAGGCTCAACTGCGGCAATATCTAACCAGAATTCAGATCTTATTGGCTCCTTACAGGATCAATTAGATACGGCCCTCTAAAGAATCGACGACCTAGAAAATAGGTCTAGACGATATAATTTTAGAGTCAGAGGCCTACCAGAGGAGATCAAGGACATCCCTGACGCTATACAAAATTTGATCACCAACTTACTTCCGGACACTCCTAAACACCATTTAGAACTGGATAGGGCTCACAGAGCTCTAGGAACCCTCTGGAAAGGTGGCACCCCAAGGGTCATAATTGTCAAGCCCCATTTTTACGCTATAAAGGAAGGGGTCATGAGACAGTCCAGAACCACTGCCAAGATTCTCTGCAAAGGGCACCCAGTTCAAATTTTTGCCGATCTGGCACCATCTACAATACAGAAAAGGAGAGCATTGAAACCCCTTCTGGCGGTGCTAACGGAGAAGGAAATTAAGTATAAGTGGTCCTTTCCCTTTGCTGTTAAATTTCCCCTCAAAGGTCGGGAGTATGCCTTCTCTTCTCTACAAGAGGGGGAGAGACTTTTCCTCCATCTGAAACTGATATCCCAGGAATCCGATATGGACACCTCCAATAACACCAGCTCGTCCAAGAGACAGTCTCCCACCAGCCCCAGGACCCCTCTCTGGATGAAGGCCAAGTCAAAGCCAGCGAAAGAAAATGGCCCCCCCTGACTTGGGACCCAGGCTAGAAATATTTGGCTTCAAAATTTGTAGGATTACAGCTCTGGGAAAACGTTCTCTCCCCAGACTTCCCGTTCTGTTTTTGGTCTTTCTACAACTTTTTCTCCCTTTTTTTTGGGGGGGGGGGGTCTTCCCTGATTTATGTCCCCCTTTAGCCTCTAGTGAAAGCCTTGGACTCATGATCTTTTAAATGCAGTCCTGAAGGACCATGGTTCAGTTAACATTTGCTTGCTTTTCATGATGTTTGAATGTTTTGAGCTAAAGGCTCTCCAATACCATAGAGTCAAAGTTAGGGGTGAAGTGCACTAAGGTTTTTCCAAACTTTTCAGGCTTACCTTTTCTCTCCTTTTTGGACCGACCTCCTCATAGGGGGTTCCCTCCTGGGGAGGCTTGCCCCTCCCTAATCATGGGGGGGAGGGGAGGTCTCCACAGGTCGGGATCAGAGGGGGAGGCAATTGATCCTCCCCAGGTAGGAGGTAACCAAGGCTTGTGGTCAGTTCTAAGACCTTATATAAGATAGGACTATATGTTATCATATTTTATTATTAATCATGATCATTTTTTCACAGGGCTTCATGGCGGGGGGGGTCCCCCTGCGCCTCCGCCTATCTCTCTGACCTCTCGAGGCAGTTCAGAGATGGGCTGTCTGGCGGTGCTAGCCAGACTTTTTGGTCTCTACCAAAGGGTGTCCAAGGGGCTCTATTTTTTCTCCCCCCTTGGTCGCATATCCCTTAGTTGGAGAAAATGGCCCTTTTCAGGGCTACTTAACTGTCGAATTTGGTCCAAAATGTTTAACACTACCTTTTTGGTATTTCTAGTTTCACTTTCTCTTCCCCCCCTTTTTTCCTTCTTTCTTTCTAGAGTGGATGCTGATCAGTGCTCTGTTTTCAGGACACGCTCTGGTTCCCAGGATAACGGGAACATCCAGGGAAGGGTGAGTGACCTTACTAACATAAGCACCCACTGCACCAAGAATGATGGCTGACCTCCCACAAATCCCTGTTAGGGTCGCAACCCACAATGTTCAGGGACTTAACTCCCCCATAAAACGCAAAAAGATTTGCGACCACTATAAATCCCTGAAATTAGATATCCTAATGCTCCAGGAAACTCACTTTCCAGCCCATTATAACCCTAAGTTCCTACACCCCTATTTTCCGCGCTTTTTCTTAGCTAATGCTGAATCTAAAACCAAAGGAGTAGCTATTTTATTCTCCAAAAACTGCAACTTCACTTGGCTCTCAGATGTTAGGGACCCAGAGGACAGGTATATTCTAGTAAAGGGTATTATTGATGGTCAAACCATATCACTTATTTCGTACTACGCCCCCAATAAGGGTCAGCTGAAGTTCTTTCAGAAAATGTTAGCGGCCCTTTTCCCCTTGTTGGAGGGTACTATAATATTTGGAGGTGACTCTAATGTGGCCTTCGACCAATCTTTAGATAAAACAAGACCCCTAGGCAACCAACTTTTGCGCCCAACCAGAGAAAGTTTACGAATAGCCAAACTCCTCCATTCATATAACTTAATTGATGTCTGGCGGGATAAGCATCCATCTAGTAGGGATTTTACTCATTTCTCCAGCCCTCACAATTCATATTCTAGAATTGACCACCTGTTAACTCCCTCCTATACCTTACCTTCCATATCAGACACCTACATTCAAGATACAGCCCTATCAGACCATTCTCTAGTGTCGCTGTCTATCCGCATCCAGTCCAGAATGTTTCATAAACCGCACTGGAGACTCAATGAGTCGTTACTGGCCGACCCAGTAAATGCCACCGAAATCGATAAAAGTCTCCAAGAATACTTCTCCACTAACATGACAGGGGATACTTCTGTAGAATCGGTTTCGGCGGCCCATAAAGCCTTTATTAGAGGTAAATTTATTCAGATGGCATCCAGGATCAAAAAAGAGAGAGGATTTTCCTTGAAGACGCTAGAGGAGTCTTTCAAGGCAATTAAAGCAGAACACAAGGCACATCCCTCACAGCCACTTTTAGATAAACTAGATAGGGTGAAGTTAGAGCTTAATCTTGCACTCACAACGAAAGCAGAGAAGGCCATTCGCTGGTCTAAAAACAAATTCTATACTCAGGGTAATAAAATGGGTTCCTTTCTGGCAAGGAAGCTTACCCCCCATGTACGGCATCTATCTATGCCTAAAATTAGGGCGGACGGTAACCCCCCTTCCTCCAACCCCAATATAGTTATTGGGGCCTTTCAAAAATGTTATGAGAACCTATACAGCCCCGGGATGGACGAGAACACAGAAAACATAGCCGGTTCCTTGGTGACATCCCTCTACCCCTTCTCTCAGACCAACACAGAGATATAATCGATGAAGTAATCTCCGAGGAGGAGATAATGGGGGTCATCAAGGACCTCAAACAGGGCTCAGCCCCTGGACCCAATGGCCTTTCAGGCCCCTATTACAAAACATTCGCTAAAACACTGGCTCCTCATATGGCGAAATTTTTTAATTCCAAAATGAAAGGGGACCCTGTTGAGACGAACTTAAACACTGCATACATCACTGTGATCCCTAAACCTGAAAAAAAAACCAGAAGACATGGACAATCACCGTCCTATCTCCCTCATAAATAACAACCTGAAAATTCTGACTAAAATAATGGCGAACCGTCTAGCATCATTCATTGGTCTATAAATCTACAGAGACCAGGTGGGATTCATACCAGGTCGACAGGGTCCCGACCAAGTTAGAAGGGCAATCAATATAGTTTCCATACTTCAATCCAATTGGACAGGAGGGCCAGTACAGAAGGGGATGTTGCTGTCCCTGGACCTATGTAAGGCGTTTGACTCAGTTTCTTGGACTTATCTGTTTTCCCTTTTGCGTTTCAATGCTTTTTATTGGTTTTCCAAGTTTAGACATTACAAATATAAGGCAATCTTATAATGTTGTATAAGAATAACAATAATACAGTATTTGTATAAATCAAACTTTACACGTATCCATGAGTAGTACGTATCACAGTGTAGTTATCATCACAAAAAAACTTACATTCTTGCATTTATTAAGGTTTGGTGGTAAAGCTGGGAGATCTCCTCTCGTGTGATGTCCCAACTGTTCACCAACAAGGCTGAGTGGACATATAGTATAACAAATAACTCTTCAACATTAAACTATAAAATTTAACCATGAGGTTTCCACCTGTCCCCACGAATCATGTTGTAGTGTGTTGTGCTCCTTCTACCTTTGTCTACTTATCGGCCCATCCCCCTAGGACACCCCAGTGGGAGCAAGTTTGTGTCCTGTGAGGATGGCCTGAGTTTGGTGAGCGGGCTGTGCTATTCACTACAATGACTACTGATTGTCTATAAGAAGCGTTCCACTGATCTGGAAGCCACCCATGTGGACCACCGGTGCCATGAGTTTTGTGCCTCATCCAGTCTCCCTTGGCTGGATGCATGCATAATCTCATAGCAGCTGTGAGTGTTGGTTAGATTTATTACATCGATCACTGTTGGGGAAGTTGGGGATTTCCAGAGTTTCGTAATGTTGGATCTGGCTGCTAATAGGATGTGTGTCACTACATTTCTATGTTTAGAATGGACTTGGTCTATGTTCAGGTTAAGTAGACCTAGTGCCGGTGAGATTTCAATTGGGGTATCTGTTATTTCTTGGATGATTTGGAATATACCTTGCCAATAAGACTAGATTTTTGAACACTTCCACATAATGTGGAAGATGTCTCCTTTTGCTGTGTGGCACCTCCAGCATAGGTCGCTGTTTTTGGTGTCAAATGTCGCTAACTTGGATGGTGTGAGATACCATCTAAGTGATATTTTGTATGTGAGTTCCCAAAGGGATGAGCATTGGGTTACCTTGAATATAGAGTTAAGTGCTTTATGCCATTGTGTTTCCGTGTAGTTTTGTCTTAAGTCTTGTTCCCATTGTAAGTGTGCCTTAGCTTTGGAGAATTCTTTTTTTTGTTTAATGCTGTTGTATATTAATGGTATGCCTTTGATTTTGGTTGGGTGGTTGTTGAGAAACGCCCATATCTTGGGGGGTATGGTATACAGTTTAGATTCAATGGATTTGAGGTATGCCTTTACTCTGAGGAAAGTGAAGATTTCCGAGTGGGGCAGTGAGTATTCAGTTTGTAGGGCTGCAAACGGTTTAATTTTATCATTCGATAGTAGATTATGTAGGTGAGTTATTCCATTAATTTTCCAGGTTTTGAGGTTGAGGTCTAGGGCTATTTGTTCAAGAGTTCCTAATGGAATGTTGGGCTTAATGTTATCTGGGTTTAGTTTTAGTTTCTCTGTTAAGAGCCTCCATGTGTGTGCTGTAGCTTTGATGGGCGGGGATGCTGAGGTGGGTGTCTTCCCCCCTAGGGGAATGCTTAGAAGCCACTCTTTTAAGTTGTGTTTAGGGATGTAAACTGATTCCATTTGACTCCATATTTTGGTGGGGTGTATGTGGGGTGGTTTTATACCTCAGTTTACCTTAGTCAAATGTAGGGATTTGTGTTGAATTTTCTCACCGAAG
>BLSH010300012.1:443655-468377 GCA_018402905.1 Glandirana rugosa | reverse complement strand
GTGACCTAGCCATCCAGTCTCTCTTCCTCTACTCGCGCTCACATTATTGTTGATAGCTTTATGGTTTTAACACCACACCTTGGGACCAGACTAGTCCATTAATATGGTCACACGTTACTTAGTTGTCATGTATTCGTCTCATTTTGTCCCAAGTTTGGTGGTTGTTTTGATCCATATATACACTTTAATCCGAGTTGATCAAAATGCGACCTTTTAAACGTGAAGCAGACCTCGGTGGACATCATTATACTATGTCCATCCATCACATACTCGTCGTCGTGCACAGGGACACTGTGGGTTTCCAGGGGGTCCGACCATTGTCGTTTATCCTTGCCTATGGTGACCATAGACCATCAATCGCTCAATGAGACTCTGTTATAGACCCACAGCTTACCAATTAACTGTTACCAGCCTGGGGGACCTTTGGGTGTCACAGGGACACGTGCTGCTGCTCATACACTACCTACCTGTATCATATTACTACAGGTGGCTCCAGACGAAGTGCAAATTTTCCAGCGTAAAACTAGTTGAGCCTAATTTCACATATATACCTAGTTTTGTTGGTGGTTTGAACCCTGTTTTACTCTGCTTATGTACTGTTGATTCATTGCACACTGGTATAATTACCTGATCAGACCAGGGTTCCACACCACAATTTTGGTATTTCGATAGTTGTTATTACACTCGCGCTCATCTCCTTCTCTCTGACCTACCGATCCAGTGGCCAGCGTTAGAGGAGATCATCGCTATTTAGCATGTCATCATTGCATGTTTCTACTGTGATGTGTTTAACATTGTTGTTTGTAGAATGAACTAGGCTTTTAGCTCTTTTGTAACAAATAAAGAAATTATTTTTATTATACGGTATGCCTACAAAGTCCATTTTCTCCTATTTCTGATATTGTCCATCACTATTTGAGGATGTGGCATGCTTGTACCCTTTAGTCCTCCCCAGTTCCACACCGTGGGGTGGGACAGTTTTTCTCCCTTTCCCTTGTGCAACTGCATGTATATGTGGAAAAGAAAAAAAAATACAATTTCAATACATAGTTTTGACAATTTGCCTGGTTCTCTAACTGGTTTGTTCATCACTAGCAACATCCTGTACCCTAAGACATCTTCTTGAACATCATTATGAAACCATACTATACTAGGATGATCCCTTTAACACAAGCTTTGTCAGTTTTCAACAAAAACATAATAGTGGGGCCCTATCCAATACAAGAAGATAACAGATTCAGGGCACAAAGCTTACTAAGGCTAAATTATGCAAATGTTTTATGTGAGCCGATTAACTTGATTGATTGAGTTTATTCGATTATATTCACTCAATTGAGTTCAACATCCCTTCCACATATGTTGATGAGTCCTTACATTGCTTTATAATATCTACTCAATTCCACCATCCCGATTTTGTGCTTAGAGCAAATAAATTGGCTGTTACAGTATATCAAAGAATAGTGTCCTATCTTGACAGTTGAATAGTACAACTGAAAACTTAAAAGAACCCGGTGAACTAAAGATTATTCATGTTACAATACCCAATATGGTTATCAGAATTTTACAGCAAGATTACATAACTGCATTTAGCAGCATCCTGGGAAGGAACGGAAACAGACAGATTTTATACATAAATAATACATCTGCAAAAGACTGCTGTTTTTTTTTATATTTTTAACATCACTCCATATGCCTGAGGAATAAAAAAAGGAATATAATTAGAGATGATATTATCCTAATATGAAACTTCAATGGACTTAGTGTTAATAAAATATTGTATAACTTTAATAAAAAGTCTAGTATAGAACGTAAGATCTACTTTTTTATCTCAGTTATTTTTTATCGTGAACTAGTCACAAAATAGAAAGACAATAATTGAATTCATGTATTTTAATATCAGGCCAGACAAAGGAAAATTTTGTGCATAAACAAGTACAAATATACTTTAGGAGTCCAACAAAAAATAATCTTTGCGATTAAGAAGGATGAGTAGATTTTACATTCCATACTAGAAATTTTATTATTGTTATACAACATTTGATATACACTATACCCATTGCAGTTTCTAATTAAATTCCTTTTTTTATTCCTGAGGCATGTGGAGTAATGTTACAAATTTAAAAAAAGCAGCAGTAATAGCCTAGGGCTGCCAATCTGTGTCTAAGGTTGTCAAGTCCCAGAAACCTCCATCTTTCCTTTATAGACCTCTTTCAAAATAAAATCTGTCCTATCATAAAAGTCAACTCACTCAGTGGATGGGTGATTGGGTTATTGGGACAATGCAATCTCCTGTCCTCCACTGTTTTTGTGCAAACAAAGATATCTCTCTTAGCTGGGAGATCTAAACTTTGTGCTCCCTACCTTTGACTGTGCAATAAAAAAGAGGGAGTGAGGGAGGATACAGAACATTATGGGATGTACTAAAATAATATATCAGTTTCATATAGTGGCAATGGCCCATTCATATTGTTTCAGCAATGTTTCTTTTCATGGTTTTCCGGTCAATTACAAAATGGCAAAAAATGTGTAGCTTGGGTCTTGTAATAATATATATACATATATTTCATCTGCATATGATTTACAAAATGCACCAGCCTGATAAATATATTTGATATATAAAAAAAAAAAATATTGTTGTTCAGATTGATTTCTTGTGTGGCTGCCTCCAGGCTATCTCAATTTTGTCACTGTGCTGTCTTTAATTATATCACATGTTCACACTTGGTGCTAGAACATTGACACAGATACTAGCGCCGCCCAGCCGTTCAGTAATAAGCAGCTGCTATACTGCCAGCTGTTATGGTAGGCTACAAAACATGTCTCTGTGCCTGTTGTTTCCAACCAGCTTTCATCCAGGATGTTATTGCATTTAGTTTTCTCCTCCATGAACTCTTCTCTTGCTCTAAAAAAAAGCCTGTATTTAAAAATTTAGGCTAGTTCAGATTCTTTGGCTTTTTAACCACTTCAACACCAGGCCTATTTTTTGGACTTGGTGCTTACAAGATAAAACCATTTTTTTGCTATAAAATTACTTAAACCCCCCCAAACATTATATATATATTTTTTCTAACACCCTAGAGAATAATATAGCGGTCGTTGCAAAACTTTATGTTGCACCGTATTTGGTCTTACACACATGATTTTTTTTTGAAAAAATTACATTTTTGGAGTGAAAAAATAAGACAACAGTAAAGTTAGCCCAATTTATTTCCATATTGTGAAAGATAATGTTACCTCGAGTAAATTGATACCCAACATATCATGCTTTGAAATTGCGCCCGCTCGCAGAATGGCGACAAACTAAAAATCTCCATCGGCGAAGTTTTAAATTTCTACAGGTTACCAGTTTTGAGTTACATAGGAGATCTAGTACTAAAATTATTGCTCTCGCGCTAACGATCGCGGTGATACCTCACATGTGTGGTTTGAACACCATTTTCATATGCGTGCGCGACTTACGTATGCGTTCGCTTCTGTGTGCGAGCTCGCAAGGACGAAGTGCTTTAAATTTTTTTTTTCTCATTTATTTTACTTTTTATTTTTTAATTTTACACCCTTCTTTTAGAAAAAAAAATGGATCACTTTTATTCTTATTACAAGAAATGTAAACATTCCTTGTAATATAAAAAAGCATGCCAGGAATACTTAAATGTGAGATCTGGGGTCAAAAAGACTTCATATCTCATATTTACAGTTAAATGCAAAAAAAAAAGAAACATTTTAAAAAAATGACAGTTAAAAAAAATGGGCTCTTTAAGACCGTTGGTCGGAAGCGACTTGTGACGTCGCTTCCGCCCTGCAATGTTATGGAGCCGAGTGGGTGGCATCTTCCGCTCACTCTGCTTCCTGTGCAGGGGGGGAATGGACCCGATCATCTCCGCCGCTGCCGAAGGTCCGGTAAGTGGCAAAGATGATGGGAAAGTGGCGGGAGGGGGGCACCTCTCCCGCCACTGATAAAAGTGATCTAGCGACGAATCTAGCACTAAAAAACAGTATCTGTATGCTCTGCTTGTTTTTTTTTATTGCAATTTATCGCATGCTATAATTTTTATTCAATGTAGATGCGCTGCTGTGAAATACTATGATTTAACTGGTGTTTTTCACCTTATTTTTATGTCTTATCATCTAAAGCAGCGTCACGATTGAGAGATATCACCTGTATAGGAGCTTTAAAGAGCATGCTGCGTGGGCCCATCAAAGTACACTCACCTAGCAACAGCGACCCAGAGTGGTGAGAGCCTAAACATAGCACTCTGTCCTGGCTGGATGCTTCAAGGCCTAGTTGCAGCGGCCATATTGGCACACCCAAACTGCTACTGTTAACCCTCTCCCATAAAGAACCACTTAAGTGGCTCTCTGTTTTAGAAGCAAGACCAGTTAAAGTGCTTGCCAACTAAAAGCCACTGAGACCAACTGTCAGGGGCCGGTGGGACCAGAAATGTGTGGACTGCAACAGAGTGTACCAAACGCTGGTAAAGTGTAAATAATATGATTTATTATATGATAAATGAAATAACAAGAAAACACACCTCCAATATAGTAAATAGTGAAAAACAACCAGTAAATAAACCAACAGTGAACACACAATAAATAACAGACTAAATCCAATATGTACAGCGCAAGGGATAACCAAATCGTAAACATGCCAGAGCCAGGGTCATACACAGGAGATCAAGCAGGGGGAAGCTGGGAACAGACAGGACAGGAAAAGGGGGTCAGGAGACGGACTGAGCGGGTAGGAAGGGATCAGGCTGCAGGATTAGGTCAGAGTCCAGGGACAGGAGACGGGAAATAGGCTTCAGAAATACAGGAACACAGGAACGCTGATCAGGGGCACAAGGAGACAATACCAAAGTAAAGAATCACAGTGTTTCCCAGTTTTAAATGTGCTTCCTGCAATCAGCCTGATGCCTGATTGCAGGGGATAATGTCAGCACCTGACTGCCAACACCAGAATTGCAGCCCATAGGTCTGGGAGCTACAGTGCCACCAGCAGGTGAAACTGTTTCTGACAGTACCCCCCCTCGAAGGAGCGACCTCTTGACGCTCCAACCAGCCATAGCAGAAAGAGTCCAGAATGAAAATGCCTCATAAGTCCAAGGAGTGCCGGGTTTAAAAAAAGAGGCCCTGCTGCCGGGATCCAAAAAGAAGCCAGGTGTTCCACCACCTGGGTCTGGTAACTAGCTAGGTACCCCATTGGCCAGATTCTTAGAGACATAGGACATTTGATCCCTCAAAACACTAAGCATCCCAACGCTGGGGCACCATGGGTGATTCGCAAACTTAGCCCTGGGGTCATATGACAACACCGAACCTCTGACACCAGAATGTCTGATTACAATCATGTAACTTGCCTGATTTCCAGGACTTGTTTCACACTTCAACGGCCATCCAGGTTTCCCTAAAGGCACTGGTTACCCGACACGGGTCCCTTAATGCACCTGGAATCGTGGCAACTGCATCTGGGTTGTGAAAAGGCACAAATGGTGCTCTACCACTTCCCTGGAGCTCACCACTACCAAGGTTGTGAAGGTAAACGTGGCTACCAATTGCAAAGGGTATGTCCGGACACCAGGCTTTGTCACCATCGGGGCAACATATTGTAGGAGGGACCCAATCGAGGCAACTGAGAAAAGAATCTTAGTCTGAACAGGTAAACCATACTGGGTATACAAAGCCTCAGACTTATCAGACCCAATGGCAAATGGAATCCTACGCTCTGCAGGACAATACGGCAAGGCAATAGGCATAGAGGCAATAGGATTAAGCTGAACTTTGGTCAAAGGATCATCAGAGGAGGGCTGGAAAGCAAACATCGGATTAACAGGCACTGGACTATCAGACTGGGCAGGGGACAGAGGAACATCCAGCTGGGCACCAGGCAGAGGCACATCAGGCTGGTCAGCAGGCAGAGGCACATCAGGCTGGGCAGTGGGCAGAGGCACATCAGGCTGGGCAGCGAGCAGAGGCACATCAGGCTGGACAGTGGGCAGAGGCACATCAGGCTGGGCAGCGGGTAGAGGCACATCAGGTTGGGCAATTGTCACCGAGTCAGCAGGCTGGGCAGCGGGCACCAGGACAGCAGGCTCGACAGCGGCCATTGGAACAGCAGGCTCGACATTGGCCACCAGAACAGCAAGCTTGACCGTGGGCACAGGAACAGCAGGCTTGACAGTGGGCACCAGAACTGCTGGCTCGACAGTGGGCACTGAAACAGCAGGCTTGACAGCGGGCACCAAAACAGCAGGCTTGACAGCGGGCACCAGAACATCAGACTAAACAGTGGGCAGCAGAACAGCAGGCTCAACAGTGGGCACCAGAACAGCAGGCTGGAATCAGGAACTGGATCATCAGGCTAGACAGCGGGCACAGGATCAGCAGGCTGGACAGTGGGCACAGGATCAGCAGGCTGGACAGTGGGCATAATAACAGCAGGCTTGACAGTTGGCACTATAACAGCAGGCTGGGCATTAGGAACCGGATCATCAGGCTGGGCAGCAGGCACTGGATCAGCAGGCTGGACAGCGGGCACAGGATCAGCAGGCCGGACAGCGGGCACAGGATCAGCAGGCTGTACAGAGGGCACAGGATCAGCCAGCAGGCTGCACAGAGGACACCGAATCAGCAGGCTGAAAAGAGGGCATAGGATCAGCAGACTGGACAGAGGGCATAGGATCAGCAGGGTGAGCAGACGGCACAGGATCAGCAGGTTGAGCAGAGGGCACAGGATCAGCAGGTTGAGCAGAGGGCACAGGATCAGCAGGTTGAGCAGTGGGAACAGGATCAGAAGGTTGGGCAGAGGGTATAGGATCAGCAGGTTGGGCAGTGGGCACTGGATCAGCAGGCTGGGCAGCTGGCTCAGGATCAGCAGGCTGGACAGCGGGCACAGGATCAGCAGGCTTGACAGCAGGCACAGGATCAGCAGGCTGGACAGTGGGCACAGGATTAGCAGACTGGACAACGGGCACAAGATCAGCAGACTGGACAGCAGGCAAAGGATGAGCAGACTGGACAGTGGGCACAGGATCAGCAGGTTGAGGAGAGGGCATCAGATTAGCAGGCTGGACAGTGGGCACAGAATCAGCAGGCTGGGAAACAGGCACAGGATCAGCAGGTTGGATAGCGGGCACAAGATCAGCAGGCCGGGTAGCATGTTCAGGTCTGTCAGAAGCAGGCCAAAACCTATTGGTAATCATGGAGGTAGACTGTAGCGGACCGGAGCAAATTGGCTGGTGTGGAGGCAGGTTTGAGTAGATTGGCTGGAGTGGAGGCATACTGAACAGATCAGCTGGTGTAGAAGCAGACTGGAGCAGATTGTCTGGTGTAGAGGCAGACTGGGGTAGATTGGCTGGTGTGGAAGCAGACTGGAACAGATCAGCTGGTGTGGAAGCAAACTGGAACAGATCGGCTGTTGTGGAGGCAGGTTGGAACAGATCGGCTGGTGTGGAGGCAGACTGGAACAGATGGGCTTGTGTGGAAGCAGACTGGAACATATTGGCTGGTGTGGAGGCAGACTGGAACAGATCGGCTGGTGTGGAGGCAGACTGAAGCAGATCAGCTGGTGTGGAAGCAGACTGGAACAGATGGGTTGGTGTGGAGGCAGGATTGGATAGTGGCATGATTGTGCAGGTTGGGAAAAACTTCAGTTTCTTCTTAGGTTTAGCCACTGATGTTCTGTAAGTGACTGCAGGGCTGTAAATAGGTGGTGCAGCTGATGGAAGGGAATAGCTTGAGTATGGTAAGAAAGAAGAAGTAGTTGCTAGGGGGGATTTTTTGGGATTATAGCAGGCAGCGGTTCAAGGCAGGATAGGTGCAGCAGGTGTAAACAGAGTACTGATACTTGGTTGGTAGTAGGGTATATTGGGCTGTGACTGTGGTTGCTGTAGGTGATGGAGAGAAAGACATTTGAGTAGGCAGGTCTCTGGCAGCAGAAATGTGTTGTTGCAAGCTGACTGAGGCTGAGTGCAATATATGTGACCATGTCTGTAGTAAAGGTTGAACAACATTTGGTTTACATGCGGTCTGTTTGACAAGAGACTGCACTGCGTTAATACACTCCACTAACACCTGTTGGGAGCATGCTGAATAATGTTCAAAGAAGTAAGCCAAGTCATCCTCTAACAACCACACCAGAGATTCTAACTGAGCCATGCTGAAGGGGGGAGAAAAATCATCACTGCCCTTAGAAGTACTGGACAAAGCCAACTCTGCACACACCTGAATCAAAGGATGAACATCTCCAAACAACATACTGCCCTGATCAACTAGGGAATGAGCAAGTTGGATATGTTCTAATAGCAGTTTTCATTATCCTCTGTCCCCAGCAGAGAAAAATAAATAACCTCCTCCGGATGCATTTTACCACAAACGGCAAAACCAAGATGGCGTCTCTGTGCAGCCACTTCTGGTCAGGACTGGCCTTGGTATTATGTCAGGGACCGGTGTGTCCAGAAATGTGTGGACTGCAACAGAGTGTACCAAATGCAGGTAAAGTGTAAATAATATGATTTATTATATGATAAATTAACAAGAAAATGCACCTCCAATATAGTGAATAGTGAAAAACAGCCAGTAAATAAACCAACTGTGAACACACAATAAATAACAGACTAAATCCAATATGTACAGTGCAAGGGATAACCAAATCGTAAACGTTCCAGAGCCAGGGTCATACACAGGAGATAAAGCAGGGGGAAGCTGGGAACAGACAGGACAGGAAAAGGGAGTCAGCAGATGGACTGAGCGGGTAGGAAGGGACAAGGCTGTAAGATCAGGGTCAGAGACCAGGGACAGAAGACGGGAAACAGGTTTCAGGAATACAGGAACACAGGAACGCAGATCAGGGGCACAAGGAGACAATACCAAAGCAAAGAATCACAGTGTTTCCCAGGTTTAAATGTGCTTCCTGCAATCAGCATAAGGTGATGCCTGATTGCAGGGGATAATGTCAGCACCTGACTGCTGAGAGACATCTGCTGGTGAACACCGGAACTGCAGCGCCACCAGCAGGTGAAATCTTTACTGACCGCCAGCCTCCGACTGCTGAGGGGCACCCGCTGGTGGACACTGGAACTGCAGCCCATAGGTCTGGGAGCTACCAGTGCTACCAGCAGGTGAAACCATTCCTGACACCAAGAGAAGTAGATAGCTAATGTACTAGATGGTTGCCTAATCAATCTCCGCACAATACCCGGCCTAAAGTGGCTACACAGCGTGCTGATCGGGATACAGACTAAACTAAATTCACTCTAAAGAGACTGGTAACAAACAAGAAACATATCAAAAAGGAGAAAGCAGGGGATAATGTCACAGAAATTCACAAATTCTCAGGAGAGAAAATGATACACCAACTCAGGGCCATAACATGCCCTTCACACTGCCCTTTCGGGAATTCCAGAACTCTGCAGCCATAGACAATTTCCCAGCTTCAGATAAACCAATTTCAGAGCAAACTATGAAAAATATGCTGATCTCCCTTAAACAAACACTCTATTCAGATCTCTCTGCTGCAGTGTCCTCACTGGCCAATCTGGTACAGCACCAGGACCAGCGCTTGCACCATGTTGAGAACAAGATGTCCGAACTCCTCTCTGCCCACAATGACATAGTGGACACGTGCACAGAACACGAGGAAGAGATGCAGGCGATTAACTTTAAGCTCGCAGATCTTGAGGACCGGTCTTGAAGAAACAATATCAAGTTTCACAATATTCCTGAATCAGTACAGCAACCTGAACTAGTAAAGTTCCTACAATCTCTAATAAAAACACTGATACCTCATCTGTCTGACAGAGATTTGGAAATCGACAGAGCCCATAGACTCCCAAAACTTCCTCACCTTCCAGCAGAAAAAACAAGGGATGTGCTAGCAAGCATACACTTTTACAATATGAAAGAGAAAGTGATGTACGCCGCCAAGTGCAATCAAAAACTCCCTGACTAGAGTTGATCGACCCTCTGGAAGTTCGGGTTCGGCAGGGTAGGCCGAACTTCGGGAAAAAGTTTGGGTTCGGGACCGAACTTGACCCAAACTTTATCCCGGACGCAGAACCCCATTGAAATCAATGGGGACCCGAACTTTTAGGCACAAAAATGGCTGTAACAAAGTCCTGGCAAGTCCTAGAGGTCTGCAAAAGGAAGGAAAATGGGGGCAAGAGTCTGACAAGTGCCCTACAAAGAAATGGGGATAGGGAAATAACTTAAAATAATTTTTAAGCTAAAATCACATAAAAAATAAAAAATGGAGGTGGATGTGGAGTTGGAGGTTGAGGAGGCGGTGGAAGTGGCGGTGGAGGAGGAGGTAGCCAACACTGTTTGTTTTATTTTTGTGCAAGAAATGCACCGTTGGCCGCAAATGTAGTTTTTGGAATATTTTTTTTTTAAACCAGCAATGTAGACTTTTTTTTATTTTTGTGCAAGAAATGCACCGCTGGCCGCAAATGTAGTTTTTAGAATTTTTTTTTTTTTAAACCAGCAATGTAGAATTTTTTTTAATTTTGTGCAAGAAATGCACCGCTGGCCACAAATGTAGTTTTTAGAATATTTTTTTTTTAAACCAGCAAAGTAGACATTTTTTTTATTTTTGTGCAAGAAATGCACCGCTGGGCGCAAATGTAGTTTTTAGATTTTTTTTTTTTTTAAACCAGCAATGTAGATGCACTTTTTAATTTTGTGCAAGAAACACAAAATTAAGCAACAGCAGGAACCTCTCCCTATAGAACTAGGAGATTATTTTAGAACAATAATCTGTCCCTCTAAGCAACAGCTGGAAAAACCTTTCCCTATAGAACTTGGAGATGATTTTAGAACAATCTGTCCCTTAACTCCTTCCCGCAGGTAGGATGTCCATGGACGTCCTGGACTTTGAGGGGTGATATCTGAACGGTGCCAGCAGCTACAGGCACCGTTCAGATATAATTTTTTCAGGCTGGCGATTCTGTGCACCAAGAGAATGATCATAGCGGCAGTTCAGCTGCCTGATCGTTCTTGTAGGCAGCGGGAGGGGACGTCCCCCCCTCCCACCGCCATTCGGTGCTTCTCCCGTACTGCCTGTATGATCGGCGGCAGGGAGAAGAGATCTGTCGGTGCCGGATTGTCATCAGGGAGATGACTGATGACCATCTGGTCACCAGTCATCTCTATGACCCTCGGAGGCCCGGGCGCGATGTTATGACGTCACGTCTGGGCCGGCTTTAGTAAACAAAGCCGTGATCACGGCTGGAAAGGATGGGATCGGAATTTTTTTTCTGATCTCAGTCTTTCCAGCCTGCAGGAGAGATGTGAGGCCATATTGACCCCACCATCTCTCCATAAAGTGTACCTGTCACGCACCATTCCTATTACAAGGGATGTTTACATTCCTTGTAATAGGAATAAAAGTTATAAAAAAAAAAAAAAATTAAAGAGACAGTGTAGAAATAAAAAAAAAAAGTAAAATAAATAATAATAATAAAAAAAAATTAAAGTCCCCAAAAGTCCACAAAAAAATTGGGCTAACTTTACTGTTTTGTATTTTTTTAATTCACTAAACTGTTTCTTTTCCAAAAAAAATGCGTTTGAAAAATTCCTACGCAAATATTGTGCGATATAAAAAGTTGCAATGATTGCCATTTTATTCCCTAGAGTCCCTGCTAAAAAACATATATAATGTTTGGGGGTTCTGAGTATTTTTCTAGCAAAAAAATTATGATTTTTACATGTAGGAGAGGAGTGTCAGAAATGGCCCGGTAAGGAAGGGGTTAAAGCAACAGCTGGAACCTTTCCCTATAGAACTTGGAGATGATTTTAGAACAATATTCTATCCCTTAAAGCAACAGCTGGAACCTTTCCCTATAGAACTTGGAAATGATTTTAGAACAATAATCTGTCCCTTAAAGCAACAGCTGGAACCTTTCCCTATAGAACTTGGAGATATTTTTAGAACAATATTCTGTCCCTTAAAGCAACAGCTGGAACCTTTCCCTATAGAACTTGGAGATGATTTTAGAACAATAATCTGTCCCTTAAAGCAACAGCTGGAACCTTTCCCTATAGAACTTGGAAATGATTTTAGAACAATAATCTGTCTCTCTAAGCAGTAGACTCTACCTAGTCCAGTCAGATCGTTCTGTGCAGCAGGTTGAGGTCTGCAATCTGTCCCTCAAAGCAGCAGTACTAGTAATCTCCAACTAGTCCACAATCAGATCATTCAGTAATGCAGTATGAGATGTTATATAATATCTGCAATCTGTCCCTCACAGAGCCAGCAGCATCCTCTCCCTAAACTAGCCTGAGAGCATATGACATGCAGCACGGTGACTCCAGCCCCATATAGAGGCTGGGTCACATGATGCACTGGCCAATCACAGCCATGCCATTAGTAGGCATGGCTGTGATGGCTTCTAAGGGCAAACCAGTGAAACACTTGTTGATTAGCTGCCCTTGGCAGCTATTCAACACGTGGAATCAAATACCAGAACCCTGAACTCGAACCCAAACTTTTTTTTAAATGTCGGGTTCGGGTCCGGGTCCCGGACACCCCAAAGTTCGGTACGGACCCGAACTTTATAGTTCGGGTTTGCTCAACACTATCCCTGACCCATTTTCTACAGTTGCCCTATATATGGACCTCTCCAAAACAACAATGGAAAACCAAACCAAATTATTTACGATAACAAAAGCATTACACAACCACCATATACCTTATATATGGGAATTTCCCACTAAGTTGCTAATTACATTCCAGAGCAAAACTCACGCTGTGCACACGCTCTCAGCTGGCTTCCAACTCCTGAAACTTTGGCATATCATTCCTGAAGATAATTCTAGGTCACCACCATCACCCCCTGCTCAAATGGAAGCTGATTGGTCCCTTCAAGATGTCTGACTTACCCGCCCGTGCACAAGGCCTCTTACACCATTGAGCCGGGTGACAGCGGTCCACTGCCTCCTTCAGGCCCACTTACTTATTTTCTACTCGCAGGCTCCGCGTTTCGGGATGCCTCAGAGTGAAAAACCCCCTTCATGTTGAAAGTTAACAGCAGTACAACTGCACATAGAACCCGGATTCTTAACGGGCTTACCCTTTTTACTTTCCCCACTTTTCCTCACCAGCATACCACTATCCAACTGAGCCTAAAACTTTCAGTATCACACTTAAGACCACTTTTCTGAGCATAGTAACCTACGAGCAACGACATTTACCAGCTTCCAATAGACATTTTTTAAAGACTTAAAATGCCAATTAAAATAACTTCCATGAATGTCAAGGGCCTAAAGAGCCCATAAAAGAGGGTGAATCTCCAGAAGGAACTATCCAAACAGAAAGCAGACATTGCATTTATACAGGAGACGCACTTTGCAGAGCCTAAAACTCCTAAATTCAAACTGAAGGATAACCCAAAGAAGAAAAACCGAGTACAAACAGCTATCAGTGACACACTTCAATCCCAACACCATCAAACCTACGCTGACCCACAAGGCAGATACCTCCTACTCAACTGCACCATTGGCCAAACCCGCTACACCCTGGTCAATACATATGGCCCCAACACCAGACAACTCCGCTTTTTTAAGCACCTTTTCAAGAAGATAACTGACCTAAAACAAGGAAGCACTATAATAGGGGGAGATCTCAATATTGTAGGAGACTCACTAATGGATACCTCCACTACACAACGACAACAGAGACCAGCTTTAAACCCTCTCCTCCAAGACCTAGATCTCTTCGAAGTTTGGAGAGCCCAATATGGCTCGGAGCGGGACTACACCTTTTTCTCACACCCACAATTGTTCTACTCACGAATTGACTCGTTCCTAGTCTAAAAATGGACCCTTCATAATGTTATGAACTCTGATATTGGTCTTATCCCATGGTCGGACCATGGTCCCATTTCCATCACCTTGGGCAACCAATGTCCAGGGCCACCGAACATATGGAGACTTGATTCATCCCTATTAGCCGACCCCAAAATCCAAACTGAAATCGAGTATGAACATCAAGCTTTTTTTAAATCAATGAAAAACCTGGCACGGACAAATTCCCCCTTTGGTCTACGTATAAAGCATACCTACAAGGTATATTTATAAAATTGAGCAAAAGAGTGAGACCCAGCAGATAGAGGAGGTACTATCCCACATCTTTAGCTTAGAGAAGATCAATAAATCCTCTCCATCTCATGCACAACCCTCCAAACTCTCAAAATTAAGGCAGCAATTATGCACCCTGTTGCTCTACAGATTTGAAAATAACCTTAAATTTTCCAAGGCCAACTTTTACGCGTTGGGCAACAGAGCAGGGTCCCTCCTAGCTAAACAAGTTAAAGCCCAACGCAAAAAGGCCAAAATTCCATCCTTACGGCACCCAACTACTAAGCAACTGTTAGTTTTCTAGACCCCATAAATTTGCCAAAAATCTCAGAGACCCAATTCAAGAATATCTCCCAACCTTTCACCATAACAGAAATCTTTAGAGCAATCAAATCCCTACCCCTCCACAAATCCCCAGGCGATGACGGATTCACCAATATCTTCTTCAAAAAAATTGTGAATATCCTAGCCCCTAAGCTAACAGACCTCTTCAACGCTGATGGTTTCTCTGGCTCTCTACCTACAAATATGCTACACTCTATAATAACCACTATACCAAAACCAGGAAAAGATGCCTCTGTTGCTTCCAACTACAGACCAATATCTCTCCTGAATAACATAATAACATTAAGCTACTTGCAAAGGTTATCGCTAACAGACTGATGGAATTCCTCCCTGGTCTGATACATCCAGACTAGGTAGGATTTGTCCCAGGTAGACAGGCTCCAAATGCCACTAGAAGGGTGCTCAACCTCATATACTAAGCTGTGCAGACCCGGACGCCTTCTCTGCTCCTATCCCTTGATGCAGTGAAGGCATTCGATAGAGTAAACTGGACGTTCCTTCGAGTGGTACTAACTGAATTTGATATCAGGGTTGGTTCCAAGATGCAATCTTATCTTTATACTCTAACCCATTGGCCAGGGTACTTACAGGAGGAACATTATCTAACCCCTTCAAAATAACAAATGGTACACGGCAGGGGTGTCCCCTCTCCCCCCTTATTTTTGCTATGCTAATAGAACTCCTGGCTTCCAAAATTAGATCTAACACAAATATATCGGGCATCCCCCCTTAGATCACAAAATTAGTTTGTTAGCGGACAACGTGATATTACTGGCATCTAACCCTACTCAATCCTTGCAAGCGATACAAGACACCCTACATCAATTTAGTACAGTATTGTACTATAAGCTAAACATCAGGAAATCCATATTCCTACACATATATCTTCCGCCCCAAATGACGAACCAAATAAAATCCAGTACACCCTATCAGTGGTCCAGTACCTCCATCCCATATCTGGGAACCCAACTCACCCCCAACCTAAAGCAATTGATAGACCTAAATTATCATGCATTCTCTAGGAAATTACCCACCCTATTGAAATCACTATTTAGAGTGGGTCTCTCCACACTGAGACGCATAGCCACTATTAAGATGATTGTATTTCCCAAGCTTTTGTATCTATTTTGCACACTAACTCATAGCTCAATAACCCGCTAGTTTGCCTAACAAATCTATACAAATAAAATTAAGAGCCATACCTTCCTGTATCCCAGACCTCAACCTAAACAAGTGGCATTCTACCGGCATATCTACCATTGACGATATAAAGTGCCAAGGCTCAATAATTGAGTTCAAATCCCTCCAGGACAAATTCAAACTACCAAGTTTAGAAATCCTTACGCACTCACTGCATTTCCTGAACTCATCAAAGTTACCATCTGTGGTAAATAATCCTGTACCAATCTTCTAATACTACTTCTCTGGTTCGTGCCCCAAAGGAGGCATTTCCTTAATGTACTCCTGTCCTAACTCTCGTCCATGCTCACAAATCCACTCCCTAAATAAATGGGTCGATGAACTGAGCACCCCCCTTACACAAGAACAATGGTTAAGAGCATTTAGGGAAATGTTTAAAGCATCCCACTGTACCAATCACTGTGAATTATATCAGAAAACCACACATAGATGATACCTAACTCTGTACCAGCTTTCTAAGATGTATCCAGATCACACACCATCCTGCTGGCAGCATAGGCTCGATAGCCCATACATTATGGTTCTGTAAATCCTTGAGTTCCTTTTGGAATCAAATATTCACCGTAATATCTAGCATCACGGGGACAACCACACTCCCTGACCCTACGCTTTTCCTACTGCATATTGGCATAGACAAATACTTACCCCGATTACGCAATGTCATAATACACCTATTATACCCAGCCAAACTCAGCACAACCACCAAAACCCCCTTGATCAAAAGTACCATTGCTACTCTTAATCTCCAATGTGAAATGGAAAGAATAGTAGCCAGGAAAAACCTACGCTCAGGAAAGTTCTTATCGATGTGGTCAGCCTGGCTGAAACACCTGAATTGTAATCTACGACCAAACCAATCTAAAACCCTCTTTTTGTTTTACTGCATGTTGGTGCTCTCCCCCCCCCCCTTTTCTTCTCCCTCCCCCCTAGTACTTGACTACTTGCTAAAATCACCACCTTCTCACCTATCCAAACCCAGTTAGAAATCTAATGTTAAACTGAACTTTCTTTTGTACAATGTTGATGTTGGTTTTGATAAGATGATTTCTAATTGGAACAACTGTTGTGTTCCAAATTGTGAAAATAACCATGACAATGACATATATGTATGTATTCTAAATATAATAAAGAACAATTATTCATAAAAAAGAAATGAGGATTTCTTTCCTCAATTGGCCACTAAAATACAAACATACATCATTTTTAAATAATTAGTACTAAACCAGATAGAGGCCTGACAGGTGAAATTACTCCTTTCTTTTCATTACAAGATCTCATGCCATGTGATATTAGCATGCAGAGTGCATTTTGCTGTGATAGAAAGAAATCACATCAAGTAAATGTTCCACACAATTCTGATACAGCTCCTGTTTGCTCCACATCCACTTTGTCTGCACATGTAATCATGAATAAAGCTTTGAGATTGCAACCTAAGAAATAAACATTCAGTGATGATATTAATGTAGGTCTCTATTATCTAAAATTATTTTGTGTGCTGATATGGGGGCTCAAGCTTGGCTTCCCACTGTGGATAATTAACTTTCTGTCTGACTGCTGTTCAATTAATTTTTCGTTGGGAGGTTTGTGTGAGCATATTGCATTATTTGGTAAATAAGAATAATAAAGATTGTAACCGTATTTAGCATATTTGTTTAGTATGTCTGGAAGGACAAGTACACAACCTTAGAATATTAACATATGGATTATAATACTATGATGCCATCCATGTATGAACAGTAAAATCTTTGCTTTTGTCCAAATAAGGCAAATGCATTGAATAGCAGTTTTAAACCAGCTCGGGAAGAATACTGGGCTTTAGTTAAAAATATGAAATGCTATTCACCAGACAAAATAATAATAAAAACATGGATTTGTGCATTATTATAGAACTAACAAATGTATGCTTGTTCTTTGGTAAATCATCAGACTGTTCTTCGGTAAATAACAAGCACAATGTTAACAAGTCAGTATGTGATCTATGATTATTGCAGTGTTTCATTAACTCAGCATTTCCCTATCAGAGAGCCAAATATAGTCAACATGTCCCTGGCAGAATATATAATTAGTTCAGCATATCCTTTAGAGAGTGTCCAATGTGGTTAGTCTGTGCCTGACAAAATGATTTCTTAGTGTGTCCACAGGAAACTGCCCCATATGCTTATTACAGTGCCTATAAAAAATGTTCACCCCTTTAGAAGTTTTTATGTTTTAAAGTATTAAAACAAGAGAACTATCACCAGATTTTCCTCACAAATCCCCACTCCTTTGGCCCCAAGACTCTGTTCTTTCCTGGTTTTCCTCCTACCTAAATGCACATTCAGTTTCACCTATACCTCCACCTCCTCCTCTCCTATTTCTGTAGAGGTCTCCCAATTCTCTGTCCTTGGACCCTTTCTATTATCTATCTACCCATCTTCCTGTAGCGGTATCCCTGTAGGGGCTGCTGGATGTTGTGGTTCACCTGTCACCCTGCCTAGACGGGCATTCATTTCCTCACGCACTCAGAGTCAATGAACAGACCGTTGCTGTGTTTTATTTTATTTTATTGAGGGGTTTAAAACTTGGATGGGGTTAGGAACTTATGAGATGCCCAGGATTTAGAATAACAAAGCACATTTGGGACAAACTATGTACACTCCCTGTACAACTCCACACTCCTGCACAAAATTGATTGCAGACCGTTACCTCCTTACTCTCTCCAGCACATCACTTCTCCTCAGGCACAGCTAGCACCTGACTCTGGTTCCAGCCAGGCCTTGTGGAAATGCCTCTTGCAGGCAGGGACCACTGGCCCCTTTAGTGTAGAAAAATGGATTACAAATATGTCCAGCGTCCTGTTAATCCTGGACATTTCCCACTGGATTTCAAATATGCCCAGCGCTCTGCAAATGCTAAGCATCTTGAACTTTTGCTCCAAATTCCTGCTTGCTACAGTAAAATATACCTGGAACAGTCTACTGTTGCCCGGGGTTATCGGAGTAAGTCTGAGGGTGCCTGCAGGTGGGACTATGATGTAAATGTTCCCTTCAGGGAACTTTACTGTTGCTATCGGCAACCTCCGGGAAAGGCAAGTGTCATCTATCTACAGTTGCTCGGGCACGGTCGGAACCGAGCGACATGCCTGGACAAGTTCTGCTAATGTCAGCATGCCTGCAAACTTCAGTGTGTCCAAAAAGGGGTTACAGCAGTGTGCCCAGGGAAGAATCTACCTATCAAATCTATTGGTGGCAGCCCATCTGGAAGTGAGGGGGCGGTTCCACGCCCTGGAGGAGACGGGAAGCTTCCTGCATCCAGCAGAACCCACGAGGCAGAGGAAGATGGTGGAGGAAGGTCATCCATTGCCAGCCCTTACCTGGTTGCCGAAATTGCCAGCTGGTTTTTGGGTGGGGGTTGAGTGCAGCACCCTCTACCTATGTAGGTGCTAGAGTGATAGGGTTTTTGTCAGAGCAGGTAAATTTAATCAGGCCTAGCTAGAAGCTAGGTCTGTTTGTTTTGATTTGTGTGGGCTGGGAATGGCCTAGAGTAGCAGCTGGTGACTCACAGGCAGCATCACTGAAACTTCCCCTTTCTTTCCAGAAACTTCTGGAGTGTTCTAGAAGGAGAAAGGAGGGGAGGAGAGGTGGCGCTTGCCTGGGGTGTTTGGGAAGCCCAGACCAATCCCCAATCTGGTTTGGCAGGGGGCAGGCCTCCTTAAATGCCTAGGGTCAGCCCAGGTGGGGAGGAGAGTTTGGGTAGAAGAATTAGAAATAGAGTGCTAGCTGTCGTGGATTTGAGGGAGCCCCCAGTATGTGGGGGTGACCTTGGGCTGGAGCTCAGGAGTGGAAAGGACCCTCGTACAAACAACAGGTGTGCCCTGACCAGGAGCAAGAGAGGACAGTAGAAGGTATTGCCAGACAAAGTCTCCAAGAGGGATCCACCAGGTTTTGGTGAGTGGCACACTGCCTGGAACACTGGGGAGGCACACTGGAGGGGGTTGGGAAAGACAGAGAGACAATCTGGGATAGGTATGGAGCCAGCAGGACTGTTGTGTCACGGGCAGTGGAGTTTGGGCAGCTGCAGCCAGGAGGGCTGGCAGGGCCTGAAGAGGACTAGCTGGGATCAGTAGTCCATGAAGGACAGCTAGCACTTAAATCACAAAGCATTTTTCTACACTAAAGGGGCCCGTGGTCCCTGCCTGCAAGAGGCATTTCCACAAGGCCTGGTTGGAACCAGAGTCAGAGTTCCACAACCTGCTTACCTCTATCCTCAAAGGCCATAACATGGAAGAAATAAGGTCCAGGTGCCCATGGACTTGTGGAGCAAGATGGAGACAGCATGGAGAATGCACTGCCAAAGGGTGCTAAGCCATAGAGAGAATGTGCTACTGTTGCCACTGCTAATCTCAATTTGGATAAGTTACCTGTTCTCATCTTGGATTTATTTATTTATTTCAGGTACTTATATAGCTCCATCAATTTACGCAATGCTTTACATATACATTGTACATTCACATCAGTTCCTACCCTCAAGGAACTTACAATCTAACTCCCTAACTCACATTCATACATACACTTTCTAGGGCCAATTTAGACAGTATCCAATTAACCTACCAGCATGTCTTTGGAGTGTGGGAGGAAGCTGAACTACCCAGAGGAAACCCACGTAGGCACAGGGAGAACATACAAACTCCAGGCAGGTAGTGTCGTGGTTGGGCAAAAGTGCTAACTAGAGTTGAGCGGACACCTGGATGTTGGGGGTCGGCGGGTTCGGCCGAACTCAAACTTTTTTGCGAAGTTCGGAAGAACTTGACCCGAACCCCATTGAAGTCAATGGTGACCTGAACTTTTGGGCACAAAAATGACTCTAAAAAAGTCCTGGAAAGGGCTAGAGGGCTGCAAAGGGAAGCAAAATGGGGGTAATAGTAGGACAAGTGCCCTGCAAACAAATGTGGATAGGGAAATAACTTAAAATCACATAAAAAAATAAAAAATGGAGGAGGTGGATGTAGAGTGGGTGGTTGAGGAGGCCGTGACCGTGGCAGTGACGGAGGAGGAGGAGGAGGTAGCCAACTCTGTTTTTTGGTGTTTTGTTTTTTTTTCTAATTGGGGTAGCCCCCAGAATATTGAGACATATTAAAGAAAAAAAAAAAGAATAAGTTCACTTAAGTATACCAATGACTGTGTGAGGCCAGTCTAAATGGCTATTCTACACAAGGTACAGACAAGTCTTGTGGGATCCATGCCTAGTTCATTTTAATAAACGTTAGCTTGTCCACGTTGGCTGTGGACAGGTGGCTGCGCTTGTCTGTGATAATTCCCCCTGCCATGCTAAACACACGTTCAGACAATACACTGGCTGCAGGGAGGGCCAGCACCTCCAAGGCATAAAGGGCAAGCTCAGGCCATGTGCCCAATCTGGAGACCCATAAGTTGAAATGGGGCAGACTCATCAATCAGTATGTGTAGGCGTGTGCACACATACTGTTCCACCATGTTGCTGAAATGCTGTCTCCTGCAAAGATGTTGCCTATCAGCTGGTGGTGCTGTTTGTTGTGGTGTGCTGCTGACAAAACTTTTCCACATTTAGGCCATGCCTTCTGAGGTGCTGGCGGTGCCACAGCTGCATTGGCGACCTCTTCCTCCTCCTCTGCCTTCGCTTTGTGCTTACAATGAGCCCCCGTTGTCATTTGGGAATGCCCTCAGTAGCACGTTTACCAGCGTGCCGCTTGTAGTCACGCATCTTCCGATCACGCTCCAGTGAGGAAATTAAGGATGGCACGTTGTCCTTGTAACTGGGATCCAGCAGGGTGGCCACCAAGTAATCAGCACAAGTTACAATGTAGGCAACTCGGCTGTCGTTGAGCAGGCACTACAGCATGTAGTCGCTCATGTGTGAAGGGCTGCCCAGAGGCAAAGACAAGCTGTCCTGAGTGGGAGGTGTATCATCTGTGTCCTCCGTACCCCCCCAGCCACGCTCCAGTGATGCCCACGAGCTGCGTTGTGTGCCACCCTGCTGTGAACACTGTTCCTCCTCCTCATTGTCCTCCTCATCCTCCAGAACTGTGCACTAGCTTGAAAATTTTTTACCTGGCCTATGCTGGTGCAGGAACCCACCCTGCGAGCAACTTGAGAATGACGGGCCTGATAACCGTGGAAATGACCCATCTTCCTCCTCCTCCTGTGCCACATCCTCTTCCATCATCGCCCAAAGTGTTTTTTCAAGGAGACATAGAAGTGGGATAGTAACGCTGAGAACAGCGTCATCGGCACTGGCCATGTTGGTGGAGTACTCGAAACACCGCAATATGGTACACAGGTCTCGCATGGAGGCCCACAAGTTGGTGGTGAAGTGGTGCTGTTCCGAAGTGCGACTGACCCGTGCGTTCTGCAGCTGAAACTCCACTATTGCCTGCTGCTGCTCACACAGTCTCTCCAGCATGTGCAAGGTGGAGTTCCACCTTGTGGGCACTTCGCATAGGAGGCGGTGAGCGGGAACATCGCAAACAGGCAAGCAGCAGCAGGGTGAGAATGCATAAAGGGCGCACAGACAGCCCACACTTTCTGCAGCAGCTCTGGCATATCCGGGTAATTTTTTCAGAAATTTCTGCACCACCAAATTCAGCACATGCGCCAGGTAAGGGATGTGCGTCAAACTGGCTAGGCCCAGAGCTGCTACGAGATTTCGCCCATTATCGCACACCACCAGGCCGGGCTTGAGGCTCAGTGGCAACAACCACTCATCGATCTGTTGTTCAATGCCCATCCACAGCTACTGCACAGTGTGGGGTTTATCCCCCAAACACATCAATTTTAAAACAGCCTGCTGTCTTTTCCCCCTGGATGTGCTGAAGTTGGTGGTGAAGGTGTTACGCTGAGCGGATGAGGAGGTGGTAGAGGAGGAGGAAGCAGAGTAGGAGGCAACAGGAGGCAAAGAGAAATGCCCTGCAATCCTCGGTGGCGGAAGGACATGCACCAAACTGCTATCCGCCTCAGGCCCACCACTACATTTGCCCAGTGTGCAGTTAGTGAGATATAGCATCCCTGCCGTGCTTACTGGTCCACGTATCAGTGGTTATGTGGACCTTGCTACAGATGGCATTGCGCAGTGCACACTTGATCTTGTCCCTGACTTGTTTGTGCAGAGAAGGGATGGCCCGTCTGGAAAAGCTGGGAACCACGTACTGTGGGACATTCACCGCCATCGGGTTTTTAAAACTGTCCGTGTCCACCAGACGGAATGACAGCATTTCAAAGGCCAGGAATTTTGAAATGCTGGCATTCAGGTCCAGGGATCGCTGGTGGGTGCGGGGGTACTTCCTCTTTCTCTCCAGTGTTTGGGAGATGGACAGCTGTAAGCTTCCATGGGACCATGGTGTGGAAATGCTTGGGGATGGTGGTGGACATGATGGCCTTGCTGTCACATCGTCTGTTTGCTGGGTGGCAGGTGACCCTGGCACTGTAGAGGTGGAGGAAGAGGCCGAGGCAGCAGCAGAAGAGGAAGCAGGAAGAGGCCGAGACCTTTCTTGGATTTTGAGGTGCTTATTCCACTGCAGCTCGTGCTTTGCATGTAAATGCCTGGTCATGCAGGTTGTGCTCAGGTTTAGAACATTTATGCCGCGCTTCAGGCTCTGATTGCACAGTGTGCAAACTACTCGTGTCTTGTCGTCAGCACTTTGTATGAAGAACTGCCACGCCAGGGAACTCCTTTGAGCTGCCTTTGGTGTGCTAGGTCCCTGGGTGCGGTGGGTAGTAGCAGGCGTACTGTCTGGAGGATGGTCACTCCGCTTTTGCAACCTGCTTCCTCTTTTGCTGTGCTGGTGCCTCTGTGCGACCACCACCTCTTCCTCCAAACTGCACACCTCACTCGCATGACCTTCATTCCATGTGGGGTCTAGGACCTCATCATCCTCCACATCATCTTCCACCCACTCTTCACCACTGCCCTCCTTGTCAGTCTGCACACTGTGGAAAGCCACAGCAGTTGACACCTGTGTTTCCTCATCATCAGAGACATGCTGCGGTGGTGTTTCCATGTCCTCATCCTGAAAGAGAAGTGGTTGGGCATCGGTGCACTCAATGTCTTCCACTTCTGGGGCAGGGCTATGTGGATGGCCTACGGAAAGCACGCCAGCAGAGTCATCAAACAGCATAAGAGACTGCTGCATGACTTTGGGCTCAGACTGCTTGTCTGATTTACAAGGGGCTGAGGTGAAAGACAGATGGCCATGGGGTTCAGGTGCCAACTCTGAGCTTTCAGCAAGGCACCGAGTGGGAGACAATGTGAAGGAACTGGAGGCATTGTCAGCCACCCAGTCTACTATCACCTGTACTTGTTCTGGCCTCATCATTCGTTCAGCAGTATTCGGGCCTACCATATAACTTTGAAGGTTCTGTAGGCTACTCGAAGGTGTTTCACTTGTGTGTTTAGCTGGCACAGATCGACGACGTCCTCTCCTTGCAACAGGAGCTTCACCAACACCAACAACACCAGCAGCACCACTACCACGTCCCTTATTTGACGCTCTCCTCATTCTGGACGCAAATGTACTATTTAGCACAAATTTCAATTATTTGTTAAATCAGCAATGTAGACACACTTTTTAATTTTGTGCAAGAAATGCACAGCAAGGTGCAAATGTACTATGTACCACTATTTATTAATAATAAAAAAAAAAGGATAATAAATTATTCTTTTTTTTTTTAACCACTTCAGCCCCGGAAGGATTTCCAGCTTTAGGACCGGAGCCCTTTTTGCGATTCGGCGCTGCGTCGCTTTAACTGAAAACTGCGTGGTCGTGCGACGTTGTACCAGGCCCCGACTTCACCAATTTTTTTTTTTCTTATTAAATAATAGGAAAAAAAAAATAATAATTATTTATCACCATGTATCATGTAAACGTGGAACGACACGTAAAGAACGTGTTTTAATTTTTCACACAGATGTAACGACTAAATTGTTTATTAACTTTAAACACGATTTATCATGTAAACGCAGGTCTTACTCCTCTCGCAGTTTATTCCCTGCACCATCACCACGACGACCACAACAACCACAACCACTTCGAGGACAACGTTCCTCTCCTGCAGCAGCTAGACACGGTCGATTTGTGTGTTCACTTTGTGGAAGCTCAT
>BLSH010300012.1:414733-443570 GCA_018402905.1 Glandirana rugosa | reverse complement strand
TTTTTGCGGTACTGCGATATTTCAGCGGACATGTCGGACCATTTTGACACTTTTTTGGGACCATTGGCATTTATACAGCGATCAGTGCTATAAAAATGCACTGATTACTGTGTAAATGCCATTGGCAGTGAAGGGGTTAACCTGCAGGGGGCGCGCTAAGGGTTAACTATGTTCCCTGGGCGTGTTCTAACTGTATGGGGGATGCCCTGACAGGGGAAGGGAAGTGGTCACAGCCTTCACGTAAAGGAAGGCTGTGATCACAGCCCTTCCCCCTCACACAGAGTGGAGGTCCGTGTTTACATACACGGACCTCCGCTCACTCGCTCCGGGGGGGCCATCGCGGGTAGCCGGCGGCAATCGAAGCCGCCGCACCCGCTCCCTGGCCCTCCCCGAACACAGTGAGCGCGCGGGCGCGCCTCCGGCGGCGCGCGCTCACAGTGCGTGTTATCGCAGCCGCCGTCGTATGACGGCGATTTGCGATAACGAACCACCTTGTCGCCGTCAACCTGCGGTTGGCGGTCGGCAAGTGGTTAAACCGGCAATGTAGACACACTTTTTATTTTTGTGCAAGAAATACACCGCTCACACCAGCAGCAGGAACCTCTCCCTACACCAGTATGAGATGATTTTAGAATGCGAATCTGTCCCTCACAGCAGCAGCAGGAACCTCTCTCTAAACCAGTATGAGATGATTTTAGAATGATAATCTGTCCCTCACAGCACCGCAAGGAACCTCTCCCTACTCCAGTATGAGATGCTTTTAGAACGATAATCTGTCCCTCACAGAACCGCCAGGAACCTCTCCCTGCTCCAGTATGAGATGATTTTAGAATGATAATCTGTTCCTCACAGCACCGACAGCAACCTCTCCCTACTCCAGTATGAGATGATTTTATAACATTAATCTGTCCCTCACAGCACCGCCAGGAACCTCTCCCTATTTCAGTATGAGATGATTTTAGAACGATAATCTGTCCCTCACAGCACCGCCAGGAACCTCTCCCTAATCCAGTATGAGATGATTTTAGAATGATAATCTGTCCCTCACAGCACCACCAGCAACCTCTCCCTACTCCAGTATGAGATGATTTCAGAACGATAATCTGTCCCTCACAGCACCGCCAGGAACCTCTCCCTACTCCAGTATGAGATGATTTTAGAACACTAATCTGTCCCTCACAGCACCACCAGCAACCTCTCCCTACTCCAGTATGAGATGATTTTAGAACGCTAATCTGTCCCTCACAGCACCGCCAGGAACCTTTCCCTACTCTAGTATGAGATGATTTTAGAACACTAATCTGTCCCTCACAGCACCGCCAGGAACCTCTCCCTACTCCAGTATGAGATGATTTTATAACACTAATCTGTCTCTCATAGCACCGCCAGGAACCTCTCCCTACACTGATATGAGATGATTTTAGAACAATAATCTAACCCTCACAGCACCGCCAGGAACCTCTCCCTACTCCAGTATGAGATGATTTTAGAACACTAATCTGTCCCTCACAGCACCAGTAGGAACCTCTCCCTACTCCAGTATGAGATGATTTTATAATGGTAATCTGTCCCTCACACCAGCAGCAGGAACCTCTCCCTATACCAGTTTGAGATGATTTTATAACGCCAATCTGTCCCTTACATCAGCATCAGGAACCTCTCGCAATACTAGTATGAGATGATTTAGTAACGGTATTCTGTCCCTCACAGCAGCAGCAGGAACCTCTCCCTACACCGGTATGAGATGATTTTATAACGCTAATCTGTCCCTCACAGCACCGCCAGGAACCTCTCCCTACTCCAGTATGAGATGATTTTAGAACGCTAATCTGTCCCTCACAGCACCACCAGGAACCTCTCCCTACTCCAGTATGAGATGATTTTAGAACACTAATCTGTCCCTCACAGCACCAGTAGGAACCTCTCCCTACTCCAGTATGAGATGATTTTATAATGGTAATCTGTCCCTCACACCAGCAGCAGGAACCTCTCCCTATACCAGTTTGAGATGATTTTATAACGCCAATCTGTCCCTCACATCAGCATCAGGAACCTCTCCCAATACTAGTATGAGATGATTTAATAACGGTATTCTGTCCCTAGCAGCAGCAGGAACCTCTCCCTACACCGGTATGAGATGATTTTATAACGCTAATCTGTCCCTCACAGCACCGCCAGGAACCTCTCCCTACTCCAGTATGAGATGATTTTAGAACGCTAATCTGTCCCTCACAGCACCACCAGGAACCTCTCCCTACTCCAGTATGAGATGATTTTATAACGCTAATCTGTCCCTCACACCAGTAGCAGGAACCTCTCCAGTATGAGATTATTTTATAACGCTAATCTGTCCCTCACACCAGCAGCAGGAACCTCTCCCTACACCAGTATGAGATGATTTTAGAATGCTAATCTGTCCCTCACAGCAGCAGCATGAACCTCTCCCTACACCAGTATGAGATGATTTTAGAACCATAATCTGTCCCTCACAGCACCTCAAGGAACCTCTCCCTACTCCAGTATGAGATGATTTTAGAACGATAATCTGTCCCTCAAAGCACTGCCAGGAACCTCTCCCTACTCAAGTATGAGATGATTTTAGAACGATAATCTGCCCCTCACAGCACCGCCAGGAACTTCTCCCTACTCCAGTATGAGATGATTTTAGAATGATAATCTGACCCTCACAGCTGCACCAGGAACCTCTCCCTACACCAGTATGAGATGATTTTAGAACGCTAATCTGTCCCTCACAGCACCGCCAGTAACCTCTCCCAACTCCAGTATGAGATGATTTTACAACGATAATCTGTCCCTCACAGCACCGCCAGGAACTTCTCCCTACTCCAGTATGTGATGATTTTATAACGATAATCTGTCCCTCACAGCACCGCCAGGAACCTCTCCCTACTCCAGTATGAGATGACTTTAGAACGCTAATCTGTCCCTCACAGCATGACCAGGAACATCTCCCTACTCTAGTATGAGATGATTTTAGAACAATAATCTGTCCCTCACACCAGCAGCAGGAACCTCTCCCTATACCAGTTTGAGATGATTTTATAACGCCAATCTGTCCCTCACATCAGCATCAGGAACCTCTCCCAATACTAGTATGAGATGATTTAATAATGGTATTCTGTCCCTCACAGCAGCAGCAGGAACCTCTCCCTACACCGGTATGAGATGATTTTATAACGCTAATCTGTCCCTCACAGCACCGCCAGGAACCTCTCCCTACTCCAGTATGAGATGATTTTAGAACGCTAATCTGTCCCTCACAGCACCAACAGGAACATCTCCCTACTCCAGTATGAGATGATTTTATAACGCTAATCTGTCCCTCACAACAGTAGCAGGAACCTCTCCAGTATGAGATTATTTTATAACGATAATCTGTCCCTCACACCAGCAGCAGGAACCTCTGCCTACACCAGTATGAGATGATTTTAGAATGCTAATCTGTCCCTCACAGCAGCAGCATGAACCTCTCCCTACACCAGAATGAGATGATTTTAGAACGATAATCTGTCCCTCACAGCACCTCAAGGAACCTCTCCCTACTCCAGTATGAGATGATTTTAGAACGATAATCTGTCCCTCACAGCACCGCCAGGAACTTCTCCCTACTCAAGTATGTGATGATTTTAGAACGATAATCTGTCCCTCACAGCACCGCCAGGAACCTCTCCCTACTCCAGTATGAGATGACTTTAGAACGCTAATCTGTCCCTCACAGCACGACCAGGAACCTCTCCCTACTCAAGTATGAGATGATTTTAGAACAATAATCTGTCCCTCTCACCAGCAGCAGGAACCTCTCCCTATACCAGTATGAGATGATTTTATAACGCTAATCTGTCCCTCACACCAGCAGCAGGAACCTCTCCCTATACTAGTATGAGATGATTTTATTACAGTAATCTTTTCCTCACAGCAGCAGCAGGAACCTCTCCCTATACCAGTATGAGATCATTTTATAACTGTAATCTGTCCCTCACAGCAGCAGCAGGAACCTCTCCCTATTCTAGTATGAGATGATTTTAGAACGGTAATCTGTCCCTCACAGCACCGCCAGGAACCTCTCCCTACTCCAGTATGAGATGATTTTAGAACGATAATCTGTCCCTCAGAGCACCGCCAGGAAGCTCTCCCTACTCCAATATGAGATGATTTTAGAACGATAATCTGTCCCTCACAGCAGCAGCAGGAACCTCTCCCTATACCAGTATGTGATGATTTTATAACGCTAATCTGTCCCTCACACCAGCAGCAGGAACCTCTCCCTATACTAGTATGAGATGATTTAATAACGCTATTTTGTCCCTCACAGCAGCAGCCGGAACCTCTCCCTATACTAGTATGAGATGATTTTATAACACTAATCTATCCCTCACACCAGCGGCAGGAACCTCTCCCATACCAGTATGAGATGATTTTATAACGCTAATCTATCCCTCACAGCAGCAGCAGGAACCTCTCCCTATACTAGTATGAGATGATTTTATAATGGTAATCTGTCCCTCACAGCAGCAGCAGGAACCTCTCCCTATACTAGTATGAGATGATTTTATAACGGTATTCTGTCCCTCACAGCAGCAGCAGGAACCTCTCCCTATACTAGTATGAGAGGATTTTATAACGGTAATCTGTCCCTCACATCAGCAGCAGGAACCTCTCCCTATACCAGTATGAGATGATTTTATAACACTAATCTATCCCTCACACCAGCGGCAGGAACCTCTCCTTATACTAGTATGAGATGATCTTATAACGCTAATCTGTCCCTCACACCAGCAGCAGGAACCTCTCCCTATACTAGTATGAGATGATTTTATAATGGTAATCTGTCCCTCACAGCAGCAGTAGGAACCTCTCCCTATACTAGTATGAGATGATTTTATAACGGTAATCTATCCCTCACAGCAGCGGCAGGAACCTCTCCCTATACCAGAATGAAAGGATTTTATAACGCTAATCTATCCCTCACAGCGGCGGCAGGAACCTCTCCCTATACCAGTATGAGATGATTTTATAACGGTAATCTATCCCTCACAGCGGCAGCAGCATCCTCCCCCTACAATAGCCTGAGGGCATGTGACATGCAGCGCTACGTGACTCCAGCTCATATCGAGGCTGGGTCACATGATGTACTCACCAATCACAGCCATGCCATTAGTAGGCATGGCTGTGATGGCTTCTAAGGGCAAACCAGTGAAACGCTTGTTGATTGGCTGCCCTGCAGCTTCTCAACACGTGGAGTAAAATAGCAGAACCCCGGACCGAACCCGAACGATTTTTGAAATGTCCGGGTCCGGGTCCGTGCCACGGACACCCGAAAGTTCGGTACGGACCCGAACGTTACAGTCCGGGTTCGATCAACACTAACGATAATCTGTCGCTCACAGCAGCAGCAGGAACCTCTACCTATACCAGTATGTGATGATTTTATAACGCTAATCTGTCCCTCACACCAGCAGCTGGAACCTCTCCCTATACTAGTATGAGATGATTTAATAACGCTATTCTGTCCCTCACAGCAGCAGCCGGAACCTCTCCCTATACTAGTATGAGTTGATTTTATAACACTAATCTATCTCTCACACGAGCGGCAGGAACCTATCCCATACCAGTATGAGATGATTTTATAATGCTAATCTATCCCTCACAGCAGCAGCAGGAACCTCTCCCTATACTAGTATGAGATGATTTTATAATGGTAATCTGTCCCTCACAGCAGCAGCAGGAACCTCTCCCTATACTAGTATGAGATGATTTTATAACGGTAATCTGTCCCTCACAGCAGCAGCAGGAACCTCTCCCTATACCAGTAAGAGATGATTTTATAACACTAATCTATCCCTCACACCAGCGGCAGGAACCTCTCCTTATACTAGTATGAGATGATCTTATAACGCTAATCTGTCCCTCACACCAGCAGCAGGAACCTCTCCCTATACTAGTATGAGATGATTTTATAACGGTAATCTGTCCCTCACAGCAGCAGTAGGAACCTCTCACTATACTAGTATGAGATGATTTTATAACGGTAATCTATCCCTCACAGCGGCAGCAGCATCCTCCCCCTACAATAGCCTGAGGGCATGTGACATGCAGCGCTACGTGACTCCAGCTCATATCGAGGCTGGGTCACATGATGTACTCACCAATCACAGCCATGCCATTAGTAGGCATGGCTGTGATGGCTTCTAAGGGCAAACGAGTGAAGCGCTTGTTGATTGGCTGCCCTGCAGCTATTTAAAAGGTGCGAGAACATACCTGAACCCTGAACCCGGACTTTTTCTCAAATGCCCGGGTTCGGGACACGGACACCCTAAAGTCCGGGTTCGCTCAACTCTAGTGCTAACCACTACATCACTGTTGCTCCTTATCAAGGATTTTAACAACTGTATAGATCCCTTAATGGACTGTTGCCTAGCTATTCCAAATCAAGGGCACTCCACCCCAACCACATTTGGGGGGCTTTGCACAGAGTCTAAATGATCTACATACATAGGTCTCCATGACCTGTGGAAGTGGTCGCACCCTCAAGACTATCAATATTCCTATTTCTCCAAATACCATAATGTCCTCTCTAGAATTGACTCTAGAATTCCTGGGCAGAAAGACATGTTTAAACAACTGAGATACTACCCATAGGATTGTCAGATCACTCTCCCCTTCTTGTGATTCCCCATATTTTAAGGGGTGCCATGAAAATGAACTAATGCCTTAACCTCTTCTGGTTGATCCTCATAAAATTTGAGGCCCACTTGGAACAAAAGGTGTAGATGCTTGCGGCCATCAACAAAGCCATGGCTGCACCATGAATCATATGGGACAAGTTAAAGCTCTACTTCAGTAGTCTTTTTATTATACAGATTAGTGAGATCAAATCCAAAACCAGGATAATGAAGGAGCCACTGAGGACTCCAGTCTCCTAGACTGAAACCTTATATGTTGATAAACCCCTCTCTGCAGATACATTCAGATTGGTTAAGCGCTCAACAACCACTTGATGATTTCTCACTTCACAAGACACAAAACATTCTTTTTTCAGATAAGCATGTTTTAGGCGAAGGGGGAAACAGAATGGGGAATTGCTAGCACATATTTCTAGTTCTCAACCACCTAAATCATATCTTGATGCCATTATGGATAAATCAGGTTACAGAGTCCTGTTAGCATTTGATATAGTCAATGAGTTTTAGAGTGGGAATACCTGTGGGCCACTCTAGACAAACTTGGTATCAAACTGGTTTTTAATAAATGTGTATAGCTCCTATATGCTAGACTAGGGATGCTCAACCTTTTAAAGAGCTTGGACCACTAAAGTGATTTGATAACAGGTCACAGGCCACAATGAAAAAATAGTTCAGAATTTAACAATTTTTTATTTTTAAACAACAATCAGGATCATAATTTTCCATGGGACCAATCCCCATTGGATGTTTACCTGTTTAATCACAATCACAAAAATCAAATTTTTTATTAACCAAATCAGCAAAATTCCACTCTCGTGCTCAGGTGTGACCAGCCAAAAAGGCTCCAAACCAGTGTTGCAGTCTTCACCATATCAGGGTCTTAGCAACCACCCCTTGAAGTGCCAAAACAAGGGCTGAGGGCAATCTAAAAAAAAAAAAAAAAAAGACCAGAGAAGTGCATACCCTAGTAGCACAATAAAAATGCAAAGATAAAATCGCACATGATGCACTCACATGCTCCCAAAATGACACCAAGATCATCACACAACTGTGAGAATCCACCTTCAGAATGCCTGTATGGATGCCTCTATATATAATCCACTTGTCTAAAGACTCTTCTCCCCATACAGTATCTCACAAAAGTGAGTACACCCCATTTTTGTAAATATTTTATTATATCGTTTCATGTGACAACACTGAAGAAATGACACTTTGCTACAATGTAAAGTAGAGAGTGAACAGCTTGTATAACAGTGTAAATTTGCTGTCCCATCAAAATAACTCAATACACAGTTATTAATGTGTAAACTGCTGGCAACAAAAGTGAGTACATCCCTAAGTGAAAATGTACAAACTGGGCCCAATTAGCCATTTTCCCTCCCCAGTGTCATGTTACTTGTTAGTGTTACAAGGTCTCAGGTGTGAATGGGGAGCAGGTGTGTTATATTTGGTGTTATTACTCTCACTCTCCCATTCTGGTCACTGGAAGTACAACATGGCACCTCATGGCAAAAAACTCTCTGAGGATCTGAAAAAAAGAATTGTTGCTCTACATAAAGATGGCCTAGGCTATAAGAAGATTGTCAAGACCCTGAAACTGAGCTGCAGCATGGTGGCCAAGACCATACAGCGGTTTAACAATACAGGTTCCACTCAGAACAGGCCTCGCCATGGTCGACCAAAGAAGTTGAGTGCACATGCTCAGCATCATATCCAGAGGTTGTCTTTGGGAAATAGACATATGAGTGCTGCCAGCATTGCTTCAGAGATTGAAGGGGTGGGGGGGTCAGCTTGTCAGTGCTCAGACCATACGCTGCACACTGCATCAAATTGGTCTGCATGGCTGTCGTCCCAGATGGAAGTCGCTTCTAAAGATGATGCACAAGAAAGCCCACAAACAGTTTGCTTAAGACAAGCAGACAAGGACATGGATTACTGGAACCATGTCCTGTGGTCTGATGAGACCAAGATAAATGTATTTGGTTCAGATGGTGTCAAGCGTGTGTGGCGGCAACCAGGTGAGGAGTACAAAGACAAGTGTGTCTTGTCTACAGTCAAGCATGGTGGTGCGAGTGTCATGGTCTGGGGCTGCATGGGTGCTGCCGGCACTAGGGAGCTACAGTTCATTGAGGGAACCATGAATGCCAACATATACTGTGACATACTGAAGCAGAGCATGATCCCATCCCTTCGGAGACTGGGCTGCAGGGGAGTATTCCATCATAACGACCCCAAACACACATGCAAGATGACCACTGCCCTGCTAAAGAAGCTGAGGGTAAAGGTGATGAACTGGCCAAGCATGTCTCCAGACGTAAACCCTATTGAGTATCTGTGGGGCATCCTCAAATGGAAGTGAAGGAGCGCAAGGTCTCTAACATCCATCAGCTCCATGATGTCGTCATGGAGGAGTGGAAGAGGACTCCAGTGGCAACCTGGTAAACTCCATGCCCAAGAGGTGTAAGGCAGTGCTGGAAAATAATGGTGGCTACACAAAATATTGACACTTTGGGTCCAATTTGGACATTTCCACTTAGGGGTGTACTCACTTTTGTTGCCAACGGTTTAGACATTAATGGCTGTATGTTGAGTTATTTTGAGGGAGCAGCAAATTTACACTGTTATATAAGCTGTACACTCACTACTTTACATTGTAGCAAAGTGTAATTTCTTCAGGTTTGTTACATGAAAAGATAAAATAAAATATTTACAAAAATGTGAGGGGTGTACTCACTGTTGTGAGATACTGTATATGTCTGTTAGGAATGAAAGAGAAGAGCGGGGAGCTGGCTGTAATAGCATATGGCAGGATTATGGAGGACCGGCAATCATCCAAGAAAGTGGCATGCACCCGAAGAAGGCTGTGCGGGTGGCCATATGCTTGAGGCCGCAGGCAGGGGCGTTGCTAGGTGGGAAAAAGACCAAGGGCTTCAGTCCAAGCCTGATGGGGACTAGGCTCACTTGCTGGTTGCTGCCTGGCTCACCAGTGCCTATTAATGCTGACCACTTAACTGACCTACACTGACATATACACTGACCTACCTGACACATAGAGTGACCTACTTGACACCTACACTGACCTACCTGACACCTACACTGACCTACCTGACACATACACTGACCTACCTGACACATACACTGACGTACCTGACATCTACACTGACCTACCTGACATCTACACTGACCTACCTGACACATACACTGACCTAACTGACACATACACTGACATACCTTTTCCACGTCAGACTTCAGATGACCCAGACTTCAAGACAGCCAACAGGGATTATGCAGGTACATACAATGCTGTGCGTAGATTTATTCACACTACAATGGGAACCCGAGTCAGAGGCAAGCAGGGATTTCCCAGTGGCAAAACGCGGCTGGCCGCAGTGTCATTCCCCCCTCCTGGACCCGGCAGAGCCTATGATGGTTGTCACACATACTGCGGTAGCAAGATTGGACCAGTGTGACGCCCATCATAGGCGCTGCCGAGTCCAGGAGGTAGGATTTTGGGTATGTCACTCAGCCACGCTCGGATCCATCTCTGCTGCGCTGAGCCTGAGTGAGTCACTGTCTGAGTCTCTTTGTAAACGGCCGCTCGCTCGGGGCTAATAATACAGTTTGAATGCCCTGAGACCTGGGGCTTTTCGGGGGCCCACTTGAGGCTGTAGCCCCCTCAGCCCCCCTCCAGCCCCTGTGCCACTGGCCGCAAGCCACATTAGATGGCTCAGTGGGCCATATTTGGCATGCAGGCCGCGGGTTGAGCATGCCTGTGCTAGACCAAGGACTAAATGTCAGGCCAAAAACTCACTTTCTTCTTCCTTTCATTTAAACAAAGGGATCAGACAAAGGTCTCCATTACTTTTTGCTGTACTGTAACTAGAGAGCCACTTGCTATACTCTTACTAAAATATCCAGCGGTAGAGCTATACAGTTATATTGGGGCTTGGATGTCCTAAGTGCCACATTCTATTTAAGGAAATTATCCATTTAACGACCGCCCGCCATCATCTGGCATCAATATGGCAAATCGTCGTCACCTGACAGCTGCTGCGAGATCGAGTATTGTGGCCGCGCGCATGCTCCCTGTGTATCGGGGGAGCTAGGGAGTGGGTGGGGCAGACTCGATGTCCGCTGGCTGCCCGCAATCGCTCCCCCCGCAGTGACAGAATGGGATCCATGTACGTAAACACACAGATCTCTGTTCTGTCAGCGGGGAAGGAGTGTGATCCTAGGCTCCCTGTGTATGGGAGCCGCGATCACTCTCCTCCCCCAGTCAGCCCAGCCCCCCACACAGTTAGTAACACATCCCAGGGAATACAGTTAACCCTTTGATCACCCCCTAGTGTTAACCCCTTCCCTGCCAGTGACATTTACACAGTAATCAGTGCATTTTCATAGCACTGATCGCTGTATAAATGCCAATGGTCCCATAAAAGTGTCAAAAGTGTCCGACATATACGCCGCAATGTGGCAGTCCCTCTAAAAATCACAGATTGCTGCCATTACTAGTAAAAAAAAAAAAACCCCATAAATTAATTCTCATCCTTCAGAAACGTGGCAACTTTTGCTCAAAACTCAATATATTTCAATTGCGTTTTTTTTTTTTTTACCAAAAATATGAAGAAGAATATATATCGGCCAAAACTGATTTTGAAATTTGTTTTTTTATATTTTTTTTGGATATGTATTTTAGCAAAAAGTAAGAAATATATATATTTTTTTGCAAATTGTCGCTCTTTGTTTGTTTATAGGGCAAAAAATAAAAACCGCAGAGGTGATCAAATACCACCAAGCGGACTTTTAAGATACATATTCCTTTAAAAAGTGATAGTATAAAATCAATCCCAAACTTAGATGATAAATAGCATGGATAAATCACCCTCATCCAAGTAAGGGGTTAAATTGCTCCTTGGGCTCCTTCAATATGATAAAAAATGTTTAAGCGTCAGCATTCCCCCTCACCCCCCCCCTTTTAGTTACCTGAGCCCTCATTCAATCCAGCGCCTTGCACATCTGCAGCTCTTCTCTCCCCTCTGTTTTGTGCAAATTCATTCTGTTGCGAATTCCTTGATGTACAGTTTGTTACACATAAATATGGTTTGGTTGTTGGTGCACATTTTTCCGCCCCTGAAGGATGTCAGATGCCGAAACACATAGGGCGGGGCTTGGATATGACGTCACCATGAACTTGCACAATTGGTGGCTGACTAAATACTTTTTTGCCCCACTGTATATTTAGAGTGAGAACAGATTGTAGTACAACGGTGATAGCGCTGTACATTTTCATATACTTAAACTGATAACGTTGTTAGAGATTTCAGTTCAATACACGGATACTGGAATTTTTTATCAGGATCAACAGTTATTTCTGTACTTGCAAAAAATATACTAAAAAAATGTATGGCATTTTTGTTCTAGGGTTTAAATATACTGACTGATAAGCAGGATTAAAGACTGGACCTTGTGACAGAAGGTCTGTCTGATCAGGTAGATGCCCAGGAGCATCTGTGTACAATTAATCCAGCTGTGCATACCAAACCCTTCAGGTCTATTTGGAGGCATGAGCATTACTGGAATGCATTGTAGCTTGCTCCTGCATAGTCTGGGTAGAAGTCTCACAAGTAAGAGAGCATCTGTTGCTTCCCTCTGTGGTTTCAGTGCTCTTGAAACAAATCTGACAAGACTGTTGTTCTCCACCTGTGGCAGGTCTATTGGAACACTTCCTGGTGTAGGGACAATTCCCAAAAAGGGAAGGACACTGGGGCTCTGAAGCAGGCCTGTACTGGGACAAAAAATAGGCCCGGGCATTTTAGACTGGGCAGCCCAGGGGGGAGGGGGGTTTGCGTAGATGGTTGATGATGGATAGTCATCCTGAGCGACATCCTAATCCAGCAAAGAGACAGGCCACACCAGTAAAGAGACAGCCTCTGTCCAGCATAGAGACAGCCTTACACCAGCAAAGAGACAGCCTCTGCCCAGCAAAGAGAGAGCCCCGCACCAGTAAAGAGACAGCCCCACACCAGCAAAGAGACAGCCTCACGCCAGTAAAGAGACAGCCTCTGTCCAGCAAAGAGACAGCCCCACACCAGCAAAGAGACAGCCTCTGTACAGCAAAGAGACATCCTCTGTCCAGCAAAGAGACAGCCCCACACCAGTAAAGAGACAGTCTCTGTCCAGCAAAGAGACAGCCCCACACCAGCAAAGAGACAGCCCCACACCAGCAAAGAGACAGCCTCTGTCCAGCAAAGAGACAGCCCCACACCAGCAAAGAGACAGCCCCACACCAGCAAAGAGACAGCCCCTGTCCAGCAAAGAGACAGCCCCACACCAGCAAAGAGACAGCCCCACACCAGCAAAGAGACAGCCTCTGTCCAGCAAAGAGACAGTCCCACACCAGTAAAGAGACAGCCCCACATCAGCAAAGAGACAGCCCCACACCAGCAAAGAGACAGCCTTACACCAGTTAAAAGACAGCCTCTGCCCGGCAAAGAGAAAGCCCCACACCAGTAAAGAGATAGCCTCTGTCCAGCAAAGAGACAGCCCCACACCAGTAAAGAGACAGACCCACACGAGTAAAGAGACAGCCTCTGTCCAGCAAAGACACAGTTTTACACCAGCAAAGAGACAGCCTCACACAAGCAAAGAGAGCTTTACACCAGCAAAAAGACAGCCTTACACCAGCAAAAAGACAGGCATACACCAGAAAAGAGACAGCCTTACACCAGCAAAGAGCCAGCCCCATATTAGCAAAGAGACAGCCTTACACCAGCAAAGAGACAGCCCCATATTAGCAAAGAGAAAATCTTAAACCAGCAAAGAGACAGCCCCATATTAGCAAAGAGACAGCCTTAAACCAGCAAAGAGACAGCCTCTGTCCACCCCCTTTCCCCTCTGCTACAAAGACTTTGGCTGTAACACTGAGTTACTAACACACCATGGATCAGTTCAGTTAAATGCACCTGCCTTCTTCCCTGTGTCCCTGTCATGGCATGCCATGCAGCTATATCTCCAGCGGCCGGCCTGGGAGGTATCTCCTGCGGCTCTCCCAGTGCTCCCACTGTCCTCTGCACATTCTAATTCACTGGCGGCGGCCTGGCTTTAGGCACGCCTGCATAGTGGGAGATAAGCGGTGGCCGTGGTCTGTGTTAGGCATGTATGGAGCGAGGTCGCTGCTTATGATGCCTGATCAACAGGCCGCTCTTTTTGGACATGCAGCCCAGAGGCCCTAGCCCTATGGCCAGTCCGGGCCTGCTCTGAAGGCTGGGATAGTTTGCCTGTTAACTGTCCATTCTTGGCATGCACACCATGGACACAGCTGGAACAGTGGTTTAAGCCCAGCACAGAATGAAATACATTTCCTGTTCTACCAGTCACATCTGTCTTCAAAATTTACACTTGAAGGGGAAGAATGGACTTTCTAGATTCTAAAGTGTGAGAAGTCAGCCACCAGACTAAGAAGGATATGCCTGTCCAGGGATAACAAGAATTTGTCCCACTTTTACAGAATCCCTTGCTGCAACGATTCAGTGTGGAATTGGACATACAGGAACCCTTTGAAGGTGGATACCATGAGTTCCAGGACCCTCAACTACAAACCAAAGACAAATGAGCACTCCACGTATGTCTATCCACATGGTACAGTACAGGACACAGGGTGGACACTGGGTTATAGGCTGCTACTTTCAGGTACTGGAAAAGCTTTTGAACACCTCAGTTTTTGCTAGTGTCCTTAGGTGATAAACCTCTTCTGCCCTATGGAGAAATGTTTCTATGTTTAATCAGTTTCCAGATTGGTAAGAGATAGCTGGGATTTCTGACACCAAGTTTCTCTTGTCCAGCTTTGCAAGGCAACCACCTGGTCTTTGGTTCATACTTTCCCTGAGTTCCAGGTGGATGTCCCTGCCCCTGTGGATGCAGTCTTCAGATGCAAGGTACTTTCAGTGGCAAATAAGTCAAAATGACTTTATTGTAATCTTTACGTTTCCAAAGGTTTTCCAAGGACAGAAGAACCTTGGCCAGTACCTTTGTGAACACTTTGGAAGCATAGGAGACACCAAAGGACAGAGCCAAAAAATGGATAGTGTCCTTCCCCGCAAAGTGCACCACAAAGCGATGATGACCTTGATATATTGTGTAGCTATGCATGTATGTCTACTGACACCAGAAAATCTCCTTGATGAAGTGATACAATTAGCACACAAAAAGCATACAGAACGCACGCCGGTGAGGACTATGATGCATAGAGCACAGTCTACATTGTGCATTGACCACAAGTATGTTTCAAGCACCTGGTAGATGCCGACCTGACGCGGAGGCTTCTGTTACACCTTCTGTCCAATACCCTCGGGAGTTGGTGAGCAAATGTAGGACAAGAGTGGTGCAGGTGCTGTGGTAGGTCCTGAAACAGTGGGTGGTCAGACAACAGTCTTGATACTGTTGGGGTAATGTGGATGCTCAGACTGGAAACTGTATCCAGTGCTGGCACAAGTGTAGCACAGGAACTTAGAGGGACAGGAAGCAGAGCCATAGTCAAGCTGAGCCAGAGACAGCAACAATAGGGTAGCAGAGGTAGTAAATCTTAAGGCAGGACCTTGGTCAGAAGTCAGGCCAAGGTCAATATCAGATGAGCAGCAGAAGTACAAAAACAGCAGGCAGAGAGTGACGTCAGAACCCAAGCCAAGGTCAGCAACAGGAGATCAGGATACAGCAGAATCAGGAGGCATGCTGGGTCAAACACTGAATATCAGAATGCAGGACTGGTCACAAGTCATAGAAGCTGACAACCTCCCTGGGGCTCTGGATGGCAAAAGCCAGTGCCAGACAAGCACATTAATTCACATGCACTGGACCATAAGCTACACTATGTGCATCTGCAGGTCTTGGAGCATGGCAATGCACTTAATATTCCTGGCAGTATGTAACAGACGGTAGACGGCAGTATGTGGCAGACGGTACAAAATATGCTGCTCAGAAATATATAATTTTGCCTGTATGTTACATATTACTGACCACTGCACTCTGTTATATGCTTGTATGCTGTATACTCTTGAGAGCTGCATTGCCAGTGTACAGAGTGCAATGATCCTATGACAGCACAGGTCATAGAATTAAGGCATATGTATTGTATGGCCCTGTATACACTGTGTAAGTACAGAACTCAAGAGTACCCCCCCCCCCGCCATACCCCATGCAGTGGTGTATTTAGGTTTTGTGCTGCCCTGGGGCTGACTAAACTCATGCACCCCCCTAATTTAAATATGAGACACCCATTCATGTCAAAGCCACACCCCTTCCTGTTTAAGACCCACCTTGAAATGTTCCAGTGGGGACACTAGTTCTGAGGGCCTTGGGGTGGGGGGACAACGGATTCCCTTAAGAGATTTAAGAGATTTCCTCACATTTCCTGTTTGGCTATGGGGCAGCACAACAACTCCTTGGTTGGGGCCCACTGTCTGGGCCACATGGGACGCCCGGGTCCCCTACATGTGTTTGGGCTGTCCCCCCCTGATGGTGGCCCTGCTGGTATTATCATACCGGCAGCAAGTGCAACCGCTTTATGGGAGTGCCAGCCTGGTTTGTCTCCCGGCCCAGTCCACCCCATAAGACTGGTACTACACTAAAAGTGTAGTGCAAGCCGGCGGGGATTTTTTTCGTGCTGCCCCCTGCAAAGTGCTTCCCTAGACCTGGGCCTTGTTGGCCTAGGCCAGGATGCAGCGTTGACCCCATGTATCCAACCCCCAAGCAAACATTCCTCCACTTTCCCCAAGCAAGGCAGGGAGTGCAGCAAAGATCATATCAGACCTCAGAAACACAATGGTGCTCTATAAAGAGTGAGACAATAGCCTCCCATGCTTACCTTCAGATTTGCATGATATTATTATTATACAGGATTTATATAGCGCCAACAGTTTGCACAGTGCTTTACAATATGAGGGCAGACAGTACAGTTGCAATACAATTCAATGCAGAAGGAATTAGAGGGCCCTGCTCGTTAGAGCTTACAAACTAGGAGGGAGCATCATATGATGTCAGGGCAGAGGAGAAGTCTGGGAGAGCTTACAATAGATTTACATCACTTTATTTGGGGATCTGCACAGGCACTTTACTACTTTCTAGTAAAGATAGCAGAAAAGTGTGGGCATCACTAACCTTGGGCTAAAGAAGCGGGTTTTTCCCACAAAACAAATAGAGGCAGCAACAAGTTGGATGAGGACCTACTACACATTATGTGCAACATTGACACGTTTTGGGGGAGCCCATAATAGCAAACAGGGATTTTGTCTTGTATTATTTTAATAGTAGTGTATACTTGATTTTTAATCCATTTAATCTATCTCAATAAAGTAAAAAAATATTTTTCGTTTGTCGTCCTTGCGCATTAGTAAAAGTCTGCAGTTTCTTTCCCTCTTTATGATTTACTTATAGGATATGTAAGTACTATTAGTGAGTCCAATCGACAATCATCCATCTCTTTTAGAGCAGAACTAAGAAGGTATATGCTGAAATGCTAAATGTATAATACCATTGATTGCTTATATACTGTGTTGTCAAACTGAACATTTATTTTTTAGTTGCTGCTTGTTTATGACCTATATCAAGTCAATATATGCTTAGCAAAATATTGTCTTAAGTTTATGAATATACAGTGACTAAAATTTATGCAAACTAGCAATGCATATCTATTGTAGTAGAGTGTTGTAACATTACATTTCAGTCCAGCCTACATTAAAGTGCAAATAAACAAAACTTCTATTGAAAAAAACACACATTTCTATAATCTTCACAGCTATTGTGAGGGTCTTCTTAAAATTGTATATTTTACTGCACAATTTCACAGTCAATCTTTAGCTTGAGTTAGGCTAGACCCACACTAAATATATCATACAATGATACAATGGAAATCTAATTTGGACTCAGCTCTAGAAGTCCATGGACGATAATTCATCCATAGCACAATAGATGCTTTACAGACTTCATAGAATATATATTCTACATTAAATACACAATCTGAAGGGGTGATCCTCAATTTTATGCCAAATTGTGAATTGCAGTCTATTTAAATTTGTCATCACCGTTAGAAATACTTGGTAACAGTAAAACGTATAAATGTATAAATTGTGTAAGAAATGCTGGGTAATTTTTAGCATAAGCTGTTGTAGTATTATCACATAAAAAAAACAGTGGACAGCACTCAATGAATTGGATAATCAAGCAGGAGAACCACAAGAATCAATCATGCCATGAATAAGGACAAATGTTTATTTCCTCAATGAACAAAGGTGATAAATAAAAAGGATATAGTAAGCCAACAATACCACACTGGTTTCCATGGGTGTTGAGGGGCAATACCATCCAGAAGACCAGCCAATTGAGCATGGAGGGGCGCCAGTGTCCATGCTGTGAGGGATGGAGGCCTAGTCCAGGGTGGGTTCCTGATGGCCGGAACAAGGGAGCTCCGGCGTGCCTTGGAGGTGGAATCAGTACGTCTGGATGACATACCTCCCTGGCACCAACAGGGAATGAGGAGAGGAAGATGGATGCCCATCAACCAGCATGGAACGCAAGCTCATCTGTTGCCTTGACAATGCGTTTCACATGCATGCACTTTGTCAAAGACTTTGACAAAGCGCATGCATGCAGAACGTGTCATCACAGCATAGAGGTACATCATCCAGGCACACCGATTCCTTGGCTTGGCTCCCTGCTCGGCTCACACCACCTCACAGCGACTGGCAGGGACAGCTCTACAGGCAGTGATAGAGGATCCCTCAGCTCAGCTTCCCGTCAGTTCACACCATCTCGCAGCGACTGGCAGTGACACCTCCAAGTCATGCCGGTGCTCCCCATTTCCGACCATCAGGGACCCACCCTGGACCAGGCCTCAATCCCTCACAGCATGGACACTGGCGCCCCTCCATGCTCACTTGGCTGGTCTTCTGGTATTAACTCCTCAACACCCATGGGAACCAGTGTGGTATCATTGGCTTATTTTATACTTTTTATTTATCTATTTATCTTATTTATTTATACTTTAATTTTCTCCATCACTGGTGGGCACTGATGAGGCTACACTGATGGGCACTGATGTGGCAGTACTGATTGGCACTGATGAGGCGGCACTGATGAGGTAGCACTGATGAGGTGGCACTTATATGCAGCGATGATGAGCACTGTTAGGCGGCACTGATAAGCAGCACTGACGGGTACTGAGAGGTGGCACTGATATACAGCACTGATGGGCACTGATATGCAGCACTGACAGACACTGCTAAGCGGCACTGATGGGCACTAATAGACAGCACTGATTGGCGATCATAGGCGGCACTGGGCACTGATAGGTGGCACTGATGGGCACTGATAGGTGGGCACTGGTAGGTGGCAATGGTGGGCACTGATATGTGGCACTGGTATGCATTGATAGGGGCACTGGTGGGCACTGATAGGGGCACTGGTGGGCACTGGTGGGCATATACATTGATAGGGGCTCATTCCCTGGTGGTCTAGAGTGGCATCTAAAGGTGGCACTGAGTGAAGGTGGCACTGAGCAGTATGTCACTTACCTGGTGGTCTAGGGGGGTCTCCCTGGTGGTCCAGATCGGCTCCCTGGTGGTCCCTGGTCGGCTCCCTGGTGGTCCTGGGTGAGCACATCCCTGGTGGTCCCTGGGCAGGCTCCCTGGTGGTCTAGGGTGGTGATCAGAGGGAGGGTTGTGCTGATAAATCATCAGCACAAACCCTCCCTGTCAGGGATGCAGCCGATCGGCTCTCCCCTCATCAGGTCTGCAGACCTGAGTACAGGAAAGCCGATAAACGGCTTTCCTGTATTACACTGTGACCAGCCGTGATTGGTCACGGCTGGTCACATGGTAAAGTGCTTCGGATCGAAGCACTTTACCGAGATCGGCATTGCGGGGGGTCAGACTGACCTCCCACACCACCGATCGCCACGATGCGCACCACCCCGGGCGCGTGGCGGCTTGTTATGCTGAGGACGTCATATGACGTCCAGTCAGGATAACTGAGCCACTTCCCGGCCGTCATTTTGCATACGGCGGTCGGGAAGTGGTTAATGAAGGTTTAAGAGCACAGGCGGATGATGTGGCGTCAGGCTGAGTTTAAGCAAGGCTTTCAAGCCTTAACTAGCAATCGAGGGTAGAGGAGCGTATACTTAAGCTATGTTGCCGAGCCGTGTAGCTGCCCCTGGTGACCAAGTTGGAAGTGGCGAAATGCTACACGGCAACACTGGAGTGAGTTGGATGTGTGCCCGAAGCTGAGAGGAGGATAGATTGGTAAGTGGCATGGTAACACACTGGCTATTGATACCCATGCAAATTTTTAACATTTTAAATGTACGAGCATTACTTTTAATAAATTGCTCAGTTGTAAGCTATTTTACACTATGAGAGGCTCTATCTTTATTTATTCCCATATGTAAATGGAGTATCTGATTTGACACATACCAGTATTGGATCTTATGGATCGGGAGATGTGGACAATCACTTAACCTGCCTATGATATAGGATATGCGAATATACATCTAATGTTTGGTGAGCCTCAGTCCATAAGGGTGTGTTTGCGCACGTATTCATATTGGTGAAGGAAGATCGGATGTTGAATGAACTGATATATTTATTGGCTCTTTTGTCTTTTCACAAGAAGGACTATTGCTTTTCCTAAATTTTTTTCTTCTTTTTTTAATATATATGTTATGGACTTTAATTGTTAATAATAACTTATATTGGATACACTAATGGGTGCAACAAAGGATTTTGGATTTTGTACTTGTTTAAGGCTCTGCTGTGAAGTAATTCTGATTGTTATTAAAATTGATACTTTTCACCTTTATTTTAGTACATATAATTCCATACTGTGCATGTAGGATCTACAATGTTTTAGAAGCCTTTATCAGCAAATAAATTACACTCTAATATTGATTTCTTTATTTTAGCTGGTGGGAATTCTGTTCAAAGCACTGCATCAATGAGAGGGTAGAACCGCTCCAGGTGTGTATCAAAACATTCACTGAAACAGGTGCCGGGTCTGGTCCGTCTTCCAGGAAACATCCAACAAACAAAGAGATGACCGCACTTCGTTGCAATGAACAATGGTAGAATTTATTTGAAAAGAGAAAATATGTAAATCCAATGTGACAGACAATGGTGGCAGACAAAAATGACAATACCTCAAGGCATATAGGTTGACGTGTTTCACGGACTACATATCCGCTTAGTCATAACCCTGACAGAAAAGCAAACCTCTAAAAACTTTTATAGACACATACAGGTGTAGGTGATCAATGCTAATTCAATCAAAGCCTAATGCAAAATGTCCTATGCTAATGAACACCCGACAATCTCCAAATGGAGGAGAATGTCCTGATGTCCATCAGCAGCAAAAGAGTTAAAACCTCCCACGTGGAAAGTGAAGATGCAAAAACACATACATGTGCCGATCTTGTTGTTGCGAGATCGGCATAAATTGAAACAATGAAAAGAAAAAACCATATTAAAAACCATACCAGTGGTACCACACAATATTCAACTTTTTACTATACAAAAACTCTGTACTTTGTTATTTTGTGAGAATTGGCTGTTTTACAAATTATTACATGTTATAATGGACTGTAGTTCTTTCTAGGCATATGAGCATGTGCTAATGTGATTTGGGTTTAGTAAGCAGGCATAGTGTTCTCTTACCAAGGATGTTGTGGATGCAATTCCTTTGTCATCTACCCATGTAATGTAGACATTTGTGCAGCCTTATTGGTTTGCACATTTGTCTCCATTTTCCCTTTGTTTTCTTTTCCATTAGATGACTGGTACTGTATCATTTTTACCTTTATTTTCATAGTCTACCAGGCAGACTGGTAATACAGTCCCATTTTATGTCATAGCGAATACACCATATAAGGAAGAAAATTAAAGCCTTTACTTCTGTGCATATGTTGCACTATAATACTGTTTTCTAATGCAGACTTGTTGTTATTTAAAGCTGGCAGGTGTCTATGCTGTTCAAAATGCAACTTTAAAAAGTGTATTATTGCGCATGGAGTCTGGTAAAATACTTTCCTTTTACTGAGATAAACTGCTCAAATTTTGTTGTCTCCCTGTGATACTGTGACTTACTGAAACACAGCAAATAGTATACATGGAAAGGACAATTCTCCTGTCTCTGTGAAATAATATATTCCTATTTTGGTTTCTTGATTAAAACCTGCCTGGTCTTTTGCCCTTAAACTGCAGCCCACTAAAGTTGCTTACATAGTGTGCCCTGAGTCTGTCCAATATTTCTACATTTTTTTATGTGAAATAATGTACTCTGATTTGTATTTCCTAATTATGAACCTGTCTAGTTTCTCCCTCTTAAATTGTAAAAGTGCTTATACTGTGTAGAGTGAATCTGCACAATCTTCTTGCTGTTGTCTTTGAAATAATCAACATTATTTTTTATTTTTACAATGTAATTCATTTTATTTTATCTGTGTACATTTCTTTTTTACTATTTTTAAAGTATGTTTTTTACCTTTGTGTTCAATAGATCACACCATTATTGCTGCCAACCTGTTCAAGAGTTACCTTTATTGTTGCTGCACCACACTGCATTCTTTGAGGCCACTCCAAAAAAAAAATGAAAACACTGCATTTGCAAATTCACCCTGCTGCATTGAGGGCCCTCTTTGACATTACACGTGTAGCATGGTAGGCTAGTACTTAAAGCTCATGTTGTGACATTTTCAGACAGTTGTCAAGCGTGGACACCCAACAGTTCATTAATGTAAACCACATATACATATATACATTATCACCCAAAAGCGAGCACACCCCTCACACTTTTGTAAAAACACTATTTTATCTTTGATTGTGACAACACTGAAGAAATAACAATTTGGTACAATGTAAAGTAGTGAGTGTACAGCTTGTATAACAGTGTAAATTTGCTGTCCCCTCAAAATAACTCAACACACAGCCATTAATGTCTAAATCGCTGGCAACAAAAGTGAGTACACCCCTAAGTGAAAATGTCCAAATTGGGCCCAATTAGCCATTTTCCCTCCCTGGTGTCATGTAACGTGTTAGTGTTACAAGGTCTCAGCTGTGAATGGGGAGCAGGTATGTTACATTTGGTGTTATCACTCTCACTCTCTCATACTGGTCACTGGAAGTTCAACATGCACCTCTTGGCAAAAAAAGAATTGTTACTAGATGGCCTAGGCTATAAGAATGTTGCCAAAACCATGAAACTGAGCTGCAGCATGGTAGCCAAGACCATACAGTGGTTTAAAAGGACAGGTTCCACTCAGAACAGGCCTTGCCATGGTCGACCAAAGAAGTTGAGTGCACGTACTCAGCGTCATATCCAGAGGTTGTCTTTGGCAAATAGACATATGAGTTCTGCCAGCATTGCTGCAGAGGTTTAAGGGGAGGGGGGTCAGCCTGTCAGTGCTCAGACCATACGCCGCACACTGCATCAAATTGGTCTGCATGGCTGTTGTCCCAGAAGGAAGCATCTTCTAAAGATGATGCACAAAAAAGTCCACAGTTTGCTGAAGACAAGCAGACTAAGGACATGGATTACTGGAACCATGTCCTGCAGTCTGATGAGACCAAGATAAAATTATTTGGCTCAGATGGTGTCAAGTGTGTGTGGCGGTTTCCAAGTGAGGAGTACAAAGACAAGTGTGTCTTGCCTACAGTCAAGCATGGTACTGGGAGTGTCATGGTCTGGGGCGGCATGATTGCTGCCGGCACTGGGCAGCTACAGTTCATCGAAGGAACCATGAATGCCAATGTGTACTGTGACATACTGAAGCAGAGCATGATCTCTTCCCTTCGGAGACTGGGACACAGGGCAGTATTCCAACATGATAATGCCCCCAAACACACCTCCAAGATGACCACTGCCTTGCTAAAGAAGCTGGGGGTAAAGGTGATGGACTGGCCAAGCATGTCTCCAGACCTAAACCCTATTGAGTATCTGTGGGGTATCCTCAAAGGGAAGGTGGAGGAGCGCAAGGCCTCTAACATCCACCAGCTCTGTGATGTCATCATGGAGGAGTAGAAGAGGACTCCAGTGGCAACCTGTGCACTCGGGTAAACTCCATGCCCAAGAGGGTTAAGGCAATGCTGGAAAATCATGGTGGTCACACAAAATATTGGGCCCAATTTGGACATTTTCACTTAGGGATGTACTCACTTTTGTTGCCAGCAGTTTAAACATGAATGGCTGTGTGATGAGTTATTTTGAGGGGATAGCAAATTTACACTGTTATACAAACTGTACACTCACTACATTACATTGTAGCAAAGTGTCATTTCTCCAGCTGATCACATGCCTGATGAAGGGGCCCTGTGTGGCTCCGAAACGTCGCTCTTTGCTGTAACGATGTGATAATTCTATTAAAGTTTGAACTCGTTTGAAGATCCTGGTGTGCTGGTGACACTACTTGCTCTGATTTCTCTAGTGTTGTCACATGAAAAGATATAATAAAATATTTACAAAAATGCGAGGGATGTACTCATTTTTGTGAGATACTGTATATATACAGTATATATATATATTAAAAATATAAAACATTAAACAAATTCTAATCTTGAAATATTGTTCCAAACAAGTAACAAAAAATACTGTTGGTGGGAGGGAAAATGGGTGGGCCTGGACCAGTGTTTTGCTCTCAGCACATGTCATGTGTCTGCCCTTTCAGTATTTGTTTCAGAGAATGTTGGACCTAATTTGGTTTTGTCTGCACTAAAGAAATGTTCTTTTTCTTGATTGTAAATAATAACAAAAATACCAAACAGTTGTATACTTGCCTGCTCTGTGCTCTGTGTCCCTGTTGAAACTTCTGGTTCCTCTCCCCTGGTGAGTGCCCCCATGGAAAGCCACTTTCTATGGGGGTACATATGCAGGCTCGCTCCCAAACCTTGCTGTTTGTGTCTATAGACACAGACAGCGGGGTTGGGCCTAATCCTCCACTCCCCGGTCATTGGATTTGATGGTCAGCAAAGCCTGCAAGAACCGGAAGTGAGGGGAGGGAGCCACTGCACACGCTGGATCAAATGAGGACTGGTAAGTATTGGGGGGGGTGAGGATATATTAATATAATACAGTAATTCAGTTGACAATAAGCACCACATCCCTAATCAAAACTGAATACAAAAAGACACCAAAATATTGGGACTTTGAAGGTGCTGAAACCTCCTCCTGGAATAATAGGATATACAATGATGTCAAAAATGTCATTTTATTGAGATTACAAAAAAGTTAAAGTATGTCTATACCAAAGAGGCATTATTTACAGAAATTATTATGCCGCAAGCTCTATATAGAACAAACTTTCCCTTAGCCAAAGTACACTGATTCCTCTGTAATCATATATGCACAGGTTCATGGATAACTATGGCATACACCGTTATACATGTGTGAGGAGATGCACAACCCAACGTGTTTCGCCTCTCAGCTTAGAGTTGCTGTAGAAAGAACAAAATTAATACAAATAATATATAATGACAAATACAAGATTAATACATATCGCTGTAATTTTATGAATGCATGGTAATTATCAAGACTTACATTTAGTGGATATTAACTTTGAAAAGCCCCCTAAGGGCATTACATGTTCCTGCCAGTGCACTAAGGAATGGACCAGGTGTCTATCCACAACAGATGAATCTGGATCTAGATAGGAAGGCTCGTCCCTTTAAAAGCCAAACAAGGGGGTCCAATACATAGGGCTTAGCAGTTACGGCTGATTGCTCACATGTCTGGCCATGAGGTACGAAAACAGGGAAATATAATAGATAGTACACCACTTCCAAATATCCCCCACTTAAAACAATAGCTAACCATTACTATAAAACATGCCTAGTAAGATCTCCATTGTTAAGATCCATACACAAAGGAATAGGCAGATTCCAATAACCAGGATAAACAACAAAAAGAGTCAAAGCTGGAATAATATAAAGAATAAACCTTTTCTGTCTTAAAGTTTAATTAGGATAATTCCCTCATCCTGTTCCTGAGGAATGGATGGCTGTGATTATATAGGAATAGAAAAAAAAGGTCTTAAATTGATGTGGTTTCTGTCTATGTTACAGGACGAGTCATGAACATAGGTTTAAATGTACATTCTTAAACAAATAAACCTTTTCCATCTTAAAGTTTAATTAGGATAATTCTTGTATCCTGTTCCTGAGGAATGGATGGTTGTTGTTATACAGGAATAGAAGAAAAAGGTCTTAAATTGATGTCGTTTTCTGTCTATGTCACAGGACGAGTCATGAAAATAGGTTTAAATGTACATTGAGTACCCAATGTTGGGTGCACATTCCTTCCAGTGCAGGTGGGGTTGGGCCTTTTCTGTCCTATGTGATGGATTGGAGTTTGTCTGTTGGAGGGGTTTTGTCCCTCTTCCCATTAGGACTTTTTGGGGAGATATGTAGCCTGGGGTCCTATGAATATTTGAGCTGTTACCGGTTTATAACTCTCCTTGATGGCATCTGATAATGTTATTGATCTAGTGATTATATATATTAATAGATATGGAGTTGTTTAATCATATTGGTGGCATGGTACTAATTATTGTATCTACTCATCATGTTTAATGAAGGAATTGTTACATTTCCAAATTCTGTCTTTTTTCATGTTGTTATTATGGAGGCCACTAGATGGCAACAGTTAAGGATTTGTATACACAATGATGGGATTATTCCACTAACAGAATATATATATATGTCAAACGTTTCCATTTTTTGAGCTCGTGGTTGGATGGGCGGTATTGTTTGCCCCGATGCCCTAACTGTCTTTCCCCTCATGCATGTGAATATATGGGGTTTAGGCTGTGTTTGGGTGCTGTCAGGCCACGGCCGCACGTCCTGCCATTACTGCGCATGCACGAACTGATGGGACATGCAGTAGCATATTTGGCGGTGTCAGGCTCACAGCTGATTCAGATCCTGACATGATAGGGAGGCGGTGTTTGGCACAAATTCCACCCAATTTAAGGGCACTATGATTGTGAGCACTTATGGGTCTTCATTTGGAGGTACTTTCTCTGTGCTGGCAGTAATATCCAGTGTGAACTAGGCAACAAGTGTGGATGGTTTGGCGTTGACATTCTCTATGCTATAAACAAGGTATTTTGAATTGTCTTGGAATTGGATTAGATAGTATACGATGTATTGTGTTTTGGATATATAAAAAAATATTGCCCTTCTTTATATCATTCCAGCTTTGACTCATTTTGCTGTTTATCCTGGCTATTGGAATCTGCCCATTCCTTTGTGTATGGATCTTAACAATGGAGATCTTTCCTAGGTATGTTTTATAGTACTGGTTAGCTATTGTTTGAAGTGGGGGATATTTGGAAATGGTCTACTATCTATTATATTTGCCTGTTTCAGTACCTCATGACCAGACATGTGACCAATCAGCCATAACTGCTAAGCCCTATGTATTGGACCCCCTTGTTTGGCTTTTAAATGGACAAGCCTTTCCATCTAGCTCCAAATTCATCTGATGTGGACAGACACCTGGTCCGTAATTTAGTGCACTGGCGGGAATGTGTAATGTCCTTAGAAGTTAATATCCACTAAATGTAAGTATTGGTAAGTTCCATGCATAAATAAAATTACAGTGATATGTATTAATCTTGTTTTTGTGATTATATATTATTTGTATTGATTTTGTTCTTTCTAAAACAACTCTACTACATTCATTCCCCTCCAAAGTGAACCCCTGAAGAAGCCAAGAGGCGAAACGCGATGGCTGTGCATCTCCTCACACATGTATAACGGTGTATGCCATGGTTATCCATGAACTTGTGCATATATGATTACAGAGGAATCAGTGTACTTTGGCTAAGGGGAAATTTGTTCTATATAGAGTTTGCTGCATAATCATTTTTATACATAATGTCTATTTGGTATAGACATATTTTAACTTTTTTGTATAAAATAAAATGACATTTTAAACATCACATGTAATCTATTATTCCAGGAGGAGGTTTCATCACCTTTAAAGTCCCAATATTTTGGTATCTTTTTGTATTCAATAGGGGGGTGAGGGGGGATACTAATACCTAAACATCTTTACCTTAATGCAAGAAATGCTTTAAAGTAAAAAATGTTTAGGCTTTATAACCACTTTAACATTAGAGACATTCCTATCTCTACTCTCACCCACAAGGTGGGATTCCTTGAATACATCACTTCTGCCAGGCAAGTGCCTGAGTTGGTAGCCTTATCTTGCAAGAATAAATAGGGATATGGTAGTGTTTAGGCCAAAGGCTTTCTTTTTTTAAGGTAGTTCCCAAATTGCATTGTTGTCCTTGCCCATATTTGCTTCAACTGAGGTAAGGGATGACCATACAGCGAAACAAGAAAAAAATCTTAAAAAAGTGCACCACATGAAGGACAGCTCTGCCTGTGTCAAGAACAAGTGCCAAACCAAATTCAACTTGTGTTAAGGCAACAAGCCTATGTCCTTTGGTTTTTCCTCTGTAGCTATGCCTCCAGTTTGATGAAGCCAGACACCAGCTTAACACATGTGAAGGCAGTAGGGATGGGCGAACGGTTTGGGCCGAACATTGGCTGTTCGCCCGTTCGCTGAACAACCAAAATATTAGGGCGTTTGACCATTTGTTCGGCCCACCGAACGATCACAATTTACTGCGCCACATTGGCATTATGATTTAAAAAGAGTAAACACAGTTGATTGATAATAAATGGCTTCAGCCAAACACTAACCATGAGTGAAAGAAAAGTTTTTGTGTTCTCATTCATATTCTCTGAAAAATGGCCAAGAAATCATAAATTCTGTCAGGGTGTGTAAACTTATTAGCATAACTGTAGTTCTGTGCGTTACTGCACGTTTAACACCATATATTTCATTGCATTACTGCAAGTTTAACGCCATCTATTTCTGTGAGTTACTGCAAGTTTAACGCCATAAAGTTCTGTGCGTTACTGCAAGTATAGCGCCATATATTTCATTGCATTACTGCAAGTTTAATGCGATATAGTTCTGTGTGTTACTGCAAGTTTAACGCCATATATTTCCACGTCATTGCGTGTCTTGATGTCAATACGATTATTCAAATGTGTGGGACTGTCTTAAATACTAAAGAACCGGTAAAA
>BLSH010300012.1:401968-414723 GCA_018402905.1 Glandirana rugosa | reverse complement strand
TATGTCTCCCTGTTACTGCAAGTTTAACGCCATATAGTTCTGTGCGTTACTGCAAGTTTAACACCATATATGTCTCCCTGTTACTGCAAGTTTAACGCCATATAGTTCTGTGCGTTACTGCAAGTTTAACACCATATATGTCTCCCTGTTACTGCAAGTTTAACACCATATAGTTCTGTGCATTACTGCAAGTTTAACACCATATATGTCTCCCTGTTACTGCAAGTTTAACGCCATATAGTTCTGTGCGTTACTGCAAGTTTAACACCATATATGTCTCCCTGTTACTGCAAGTTTAACGCCATATAGTTCTGTGCGTTACTGCAAGTTTAACACCATATATTTCATTGCCTTACTGCAAATTTAACACCTTATAGTTCTGTGCATTAATGCAAGTTTAATGCAAGTTTAACGCCATATAGTTCTGTGCGTTACTGCAAGTTTAACACCATATATTTCATTGCCTTACTGCAAGTTTAACGCCTTATAGTTCTGTGCATTAATGCAAGTTTAATGCCATATAGTTCTGTGCGTTACTGCAAGTTTAACGCCATATATTTCATTGCATTACTACCAGTTTAACGCCATATAGTTCTGTGCGTTACTGCAAGTTTAACGCCATATATATCATTGCGCTACTGCAAATTTAACGCCATATAGTTCTGTGTGTTACTGCACATTTGACGCAGTAAATTGAAGTATATTGTAGTGTATCCATGGCGTGTGTCTGCATAGTGAGTACTCAAATTAAAGTGCACCAAACACCACTTTCCACTGATTAAATTGCATCCACATACACATTTGCACATCTTTATTACATTTGGTTAATAAGCAACCCCCCCCCCCCCATCATGTCTGGGAGGACAACAAGGAGAGGTAGATGTTCCCATGGCACTGTAAGGGGTTCAGCAGCATATGTGTCCACAGGCAAAGGTGGATGTGGTCAGTCATCAAGCAAGGTATAATTTCCTTTGTTTAGTGTTGATTTCATCTGGAAGAATGTTTTTGGTGTAACACCCAAAAAACAATTTTTCCACACCTGTTTGACAGGTGCATATCATTGCAATTTTTAACAGCAAGGCCAATTCTTGCTTTCATCAAGAGTGCCTCTATAGAGTTATGGTGTGAAGGCACCACCGACACCCAAAACCCAATTTTTCAGCACCCGTTTGACAACTGCACCAAATTTTATTTTTTTACAGCAAGGCCTATTCTTGCTTTCATTAAGAGTACCTCTATAGGGTTATGGTGTGAAGGCGCCACGGATACCCAAAACCCAAATTTTCCGCACACGTTAATTCTATCCAAAGTCTATGTTAGAGACACCAGAATTTATCCAAAATATTTCTAAAATTGTTCCCAGTGCACTATATTGTGGCTCCGTCATACAGACTGACTACCCAAGCCGTTGCTTACAAAATAAAGGAAGCTTGCAGTGAAAATTTCATTTTTTTTGGCTTTATAAATGCAATTATTGCTGCAGCAGATTCTATACACGGTATAGATATGCCATTTTACAGGTAGTCTAAGGTGACCCCCAGGCACTATATTGAAAGGAATTTTTCATTTTCATGCTTTCATTTTAAGCATCAATTAATCCCAGCACATTTAGAAATTAAGTTTTTTACAAACTTTTTTTTTCATTGATAAATGTCCCCCAGGGAAGTGCCCAGACCCCCATAACCATTGTATGCCCAATAACTTGCATATAAGCCTTCAAAATGGGCACTTTTGATTTTTCACGTTTGGGTCCCATAGACTTCAATGAGGTTTGTTATTCTGTTCCAAACGTTACGATATTCGAACAGGGGGTCATTCGGCCAATACCTAGAAGGCAACGATGGTAAACATGGTGGACAAAAGAAGGGGTGCTTTGGGGCAAACCATTGTTGTGCACATGTGTGCAGTGATGTGCCATGCACAAAAGACATCTTTTCCTATTTCACCTTGAGAGAGGGTGCTTAACCTTTAACATGGTGTGCTCCCCCTTAGCTATACCTTCAGCGAACATCAGATGTGCCAAAGAGGTTCTTTTCCCTTATACCTCAGACTGGGGCACTTTGTGATGGCATGGATCCCAGCATGATTTTTACCTTGGATTAGGGAGAGGTGAAATGTCCTAAAGCCAGCACATATTTCCTTCTCCTCACCACCAGCACTACAATGCTCCTCCTCACCAAAGGTCTGTGGTTCAACCTTGGGGATAGCATCTTGAAATTCTGCCAACTTCTCATAGCCATTTGATGTGAAATTGGGGATATGGCAGATTAGACAAACAGGAGGAAGAGACGGAAAAGACCACATTAGCAGTACAGCTTCAATATGAACTCCAGGAAACCTAAAAATTCTCCCTTGCCATGGGGCTGCCACTGCAAGAGTTATCTGTCTATTTCTGCCTAAGGGATTTGGAAAAGCATATTTACTTACTCGATCCTCTGTTTCTTCAGGGTCATCCGCACTGTTAGACCAGTCCCTGCAGTATTTTCTCTACCATGCTCCAGCAGTCTAAGGTACTCTGTCATTGTCATGTCTGATGCTGGTACCTGTATCCATGCACTGGATGTGGGGATGCTAAGGGACAGTTCACCTCTGAAGCATAGGGCAGCGCTGTCTGCTAGGGGTGCAAAGAATCAGGAAGGTAAAAGTGCTTTTCCTGTCCCCCTACACTAAATGAGCAGTAAGCACTTGCATTGTGGGCACAGCCTCGCTGCAAGGAAGAATTTGCAGGTGGCTGCCATGCACTTTTGAGAATCAATGAGGAGGTGCTTTTTATTGACAACTTGACACATTGAGGTGCTCCTGCTCAGTCACGTGTTTCCTCATGCACATGGTACCCAGATGGCTTTTAGTTTTACTACAGTCATACTCTGCACACTGTGCTTCCATGGTCATCCTCAAAGTCGCATAAGAGGAGAACCCCCTCCCTATTGAACAGTAGTTTAAAAAAAACATTTTTTTGTGTTGGTTCATGTCTTTCAAGGTGGTGCCAAGCTCCTCATACCTTTTGTTTGACAACCCCTTGCCTATTAGCCTAGAAGAAGGACAGAATTGATTTGCCAGACCCCCATGGATTTCAGTGAGGTTTAGATTTAAGCTTGCAATGTTAAAGATTTATGATGGGTTTAAGAAAAGGCTCACAAACTGAACCCAACTACATTCCCTCATCCTTAATGATCTTCTGGTATTTGGCAGCACCGTTGAAGAACAGGACTGTAATATACAATGCTTGAAATATTCAAAGAAAAAGAAGTTAAATGTTATGCAAAAAATGCTTACTGAGGGAATCTTAGTATTTTGACAACGTTTTTTGAAATTTAAAATTTTAGGCCTTAAAATTAAATCAAAATAAAGTTTCAGAAATCTCCCTTGAAATTACCTAGCTAAAGCCAGAAGCTGTCTCTGGGTCAGCACATAACTTTTCAAAATTCCTCTCTATGAGGAGTTTGAATGAAGACTTTTGGGACGTAACCCAACAAAAAAATATTAGATATAATAAATCAACTCTTTGTGTCACATCAGCATACATAACATGTAAAAAGTAACATTCGGGTACAACCCTCCAAAGACTTGGCATTGCATTATCACAGTAATGGATGTCAGACCAGGATATTCTTCTATATCATTGAGGCAGACATAGATTACAATAGATAAATGCCTTTGGTTTTGGATGTGAATATTTTCACCTATACAAGTATACTGTAGGGCACAACTAACCATAAAATTCAGATTCAAGCCCTTGGAAATAATCATGAATACGAGTCTCACATCTCCTCCAGCTAGGTGACAAAGGGTAAGTCTATGCTTACAAAAATATGATCCTAATAAGACTGTCACTCACAGGGGCACTGCAGATAAAGCATTTAAGACTCAAGCCAATTCAATTACATCCATTTCAGACAAGGAAATGAGACAAATGAAAGATCATATAGCAAATGACCTTCAAATGCTAGCACAGAAACATGTCATATTAAATGCCAGGTCAAGGGCAACAGAGGTGGCAGAGTTTTGAAACTTTTATAAAGAACTAGTTTTTATGGATGCTCTGATTTGCAAAAATAAACATCTTCCTGCTCCTGAATGGTTTAAAAAGTAATTGATAAAATAAATATACAACAATTTTTAGGAATGGATAACTCAACTTTTGCTTAGAAAAAAACAATCCCCACTGGGTGATCTACATAAAAGGATTTTCTATTCTGAAGAAATAGCTCTTTGTTTCACATGTCCTTTCCAGACCTCTTTCTGAATGGGATGGGGGGGAGGTTGGTTTGTTAAAACATGGTGCACTTTCAGTGTTCTAGTGAGGGAAGCAACAGTGTCTGCATCCCTTTAGGAGTAAACCCTTAAAAAATATCTTTCCAAAACTGAATTTCTGATCGCAGGGCATTCCTAAAATGTTACTTTAGAAGTGCAGACTTCTAAGAAAAGCAGCTAGCCAATCACAGAAGCGTGAAATTACATTTTTGAGGGCTTTCCATACTCCAATAGTGTACAAAACACCTCCAGGTTACCAAATTGCATTGATTTTTTTTGACAGTTCTAAAAAAATTACAGTACGTGCAGATTGAAATGGGAGGGTAATTTTTAATAACGCTAAATGACAAAATGGGTTGAGTAGAAATTGTATGTGCTTTTAAAAAATATTTTTATAATTAATTTTATTGGTATTATTATGTTTCTTTTTAATGAAAGTGGAGTTCTCCTTAAAGCCAGGCCTGAAAAGCCTACTATGAATCATGGGGGAACCCCATAATATTTTTTTTACTATCTCGGACACATTGTTTTATGACTATTTTCATTCTCACATTTTCAGACCGTAAATTAATGGAACCAGATGACATCGCTGGTTGCGAAGGATGCTGCAGGTGCAGGCACCACTGCTTACTTTTCAACCTTCACAGCAGAAGAAGAAAGCTATCATATACATTATATATTAGTGGTAGAAAAACCTGCTATTATGTTAGTTTCCTGTGTGACTGAAAGTTCCAGACAAACAAAGTTGAGTCAGAACCTGTGTTCAGTCCAAAGGGGAGCTCATCCCCATTAGAGAGGAGGGGGGTACATCCAATATCACATGATGCCCAGTAAAGCATACACTCTGGACTTTCTTCTTATTGGCATAGAGCTTTACCAAGGTACTAGCATCAATGTTGAAGGATATATACAGTAAGTCAAAAACATTTTTTTTTTAAGTTTAGGGTAGAGTTGTGCGAAGTTAGAACCCTTGCGAAGTTAGAACCCTTGCCTTGGGCTTTTTTATATGCTCTTTGAGCCCCTGTTAACCACTTTAAGACCGAGCCTCTTTTTGGAGTTTGGAGGTTATCAGTTAAAAACAGGTTTTTTTGCTATAAAATTACTTAGATCCCCCAAACATTATATATATTTTTTTTCTAAGACCCTAGAGAATAAAATGGCGGCCATTGCAAAACTTTATGTCATACCGTATTTGCGCAGCGGTCTTAAAAGCGCAATTTTTTTTGAAAAAATTCAGTTTTTTAGTTAAAAAATAAGACAACAGTTAGGTCAATTTTTTTCCATATTGTGAAAGATAATGTTACGCTGAGTAAAATGATACCCAACATGTCATGCTTCAAAATTGCGTCCGCTTGCGGAATGGCGACAAACTTTGCAACATAAAAATCTCCATTGGCGACGTTTAAAAAATTCTACAGGTTAGCATTTTTGCGTTACAGAGGAGGTCTAGGGCTAGAATTATTGCTCTCGCTCTAACGATCGCGGCGATACCTCACATGTGTGGTTTGCACACCGTTTTCATATGTGGGCGGGACTTACGTATGCGTTCGCTTCTGCGCGCGAGCTCGCAAGGATGGTGCGCTTGAAATTTTTTTTTTTTTTAATTATGTATTTTACTTTTTAATTTTTATTTTTACAACTTTCTTTTTTTAAAAAAAAATTTGATCACTTTTTTTCCTATTACAAGAAATGTAAACATTCCTTGTAATAGAAAAAAGCATGCCAGGACCTCCAAAATATGAGATCTGGGGTCAAAAAGACCTCAGATCTCATATTTACACTAAAATGCATTAAAAAAAAAAAAAAAAAAAAAATTTGAAAAAAATGGCAGGGGAAAAAAAAATGTACCCTTTAAGAGCATTGGGCGGAAGCTACTTGTGACGTAGCTTCCGCCCAGCCATGTTATGGAGCCGGGTGAACGGCTTCAGCCGCTCACTCGGCTCACGGACACTGGGGGGGAAGATGACCGGAAAGCGGCGGGAGGGGGGGGCACCTCTCCCGCCGCTGATAAAAGTGATTTCGCGGCGAATCCGCCACTAAGACCACTTTTATCTGACGAAGAATTGCCTGCTGAAAAAATAGATACCGGGGTTATGGTAGCTATCTGCTACCATAACAACAGTATTCCACTTCAAAGTACCGCCGTCAAACGACGTACGGCGGTCCGGAAGTGGTTAAAGAGATTTACTCTCTCTGCTTTTCCTGATCATCACTGTTACCAGTACTAAGGCTGGCCATACACGGTGCAAATTTCTTTCCTGCAACCACAAGTTGCACGATTCCCCCATCAACATAGACAGTGCTGACAGGGGAATCAGCAATTGTCTTCTGCAGGGAGGCAGGGGCAGGAAAGGGAAACCGTCCCCGCCGGGAGAAGATAGTGATCATCGCTAGCGACGAAAGCAGCCGCTTGCAATAATCGTAAGCAAATCTGGCAGGCTGGTTGTACCCAAGTTGATTGAGTGATCAATTTGGTACATTCAGCCTGCCCATTAATGGTTTGAATCTCCCTGCCCGTTAACAACATGCGAACTGTGTATGGCCGGCCAAAGTATTGACCGAATATTCAAAAAATTTAAGCTGTCACCTTTTTCTGTCTAAGAGGACATTTCTGTGACTGTGGGAAGATATTTGAATAGAGCGAATGAATAGAAATCTCTAAAATGAGACAATGATGGCAAATCAATCTTGTAAGGGTTTTAACTATTCCCTATTCTATCCAAAATACAAAAATGGCTTTAGATAAACTGTACCTTAATATGGTTAATATTTGTTTTACCTACACATTACAGAACTGATGGAGTAATGAAGATTTTACAGTTGTTTTCCAACAGAAAAGTAGTACAATTGCAACTAGACATATGTTGACTAAGTTAGGACATACAGTATCTCACAAAAGTGAGTACACCCTTCACATTTTTGTAAATATTTAATTGTATCTTTTCAAGTGACAACACTGAAGAAATGACACTTTGCTACAATGTAAAGTAGTGAGTGTACAGCTTGTATAACAGCATACATTTGCCGTCCCCTCAAAATAACTCAACACACAACCATTAATGTCTAAACCGCTGGCAACTAAAGTGAATACTCCCCTAAGTAAAAATGTCCAAAATGGGCCCAAAGTGTCAATATGTTTGTGTGGCCACCATTATTTTCTAGCATTGCCTTAACCCTCTTCTGCATGGAGTTCACCAGAGCTTCACAGGTTGCCACTGTCCTCTTCCACTTCTCCATGACGACATCAAGGAGCTGGTGGATGTTAGAGACCTTGCACTCCTTCACCTTGCATTTGAGGATGCCCCACAGATGCTCAATAGGGTTTAGGTCTGGAGACATGCTTGGCCAGTCCATCACCCTCAGCTTCTTTAGCAAGTCAGTGGTCATCTTGGAGGTGTGTTTGGGGTCATTATCATGTTGGAATACTGCCCTGTGGCCCAGTCTTCAAAGAGAGGGGATCATGCTCTGCTTCAGTATGTCAAAGTACATGTTGGCATTCATGGTTCCCTCAATGAACTGTAGCTCCCCAGTGCCGGCAGCCCTCATGCAGCCCCAGACTATGACTCTCCCACCACCATGCTTGACAATAGGCAAGACACACTTGTCTTTGTACTCCTCACCTGGTTGCTGCCACACACTTCACACCATCTGAACAAAATACGTTTATCTTGGTCTCATCAGACCACAGGACATGGATCCAGTAATCCATGTCCTTAGTCTGCTTGTCTTCAGCAAACTGGTTGCGGGCTTTCTTTTGCATCATCTTTAGAAGCTGCTTCCTTTTGGGACGACAGCCAAGCAGACCAATTTGATGCAGTGCATGGCATATGGTCTGAGCACTGACAGGCTGACCCCCCACCCCTTCAATGTCTGCAGCAATGCTGGCAGCACTCATACGTCTATTTCCAAAAGACAACCTCTGGATATGACGCTGCGCACGTGCACTCAACTTTTGGGTCGACCATGGCGAGGCCTGTTCTGAGTGGAACCTGTCCTGTTAAACCGCTGTATGATCTTGGCTACCGTATTGTAGCTCAGTTTCAGGGTCTTGGCAGTCTTCTTATAGCCTAGGCCATCTTTATGTAGAGCAACAATTCTTTTTTTCACACCCTCAGAGTGTTCTTTGCCATGAGGTGCCATGTTTAACTTCCAGTGACCAGTATGAGAAAGTGAGAGCGATAACAACAAGTTTAACACACCTGCTCCCCATTCACACCTGAGACCTTGTAGCATTAACGAGTCACATGACACCAGGGAGGGAAAATGGCTAATTGGGCCCAATTTGGACATTTTCACTTAGGTGTGTATTCACTTTTGTTGCCAGCGGTTTAGACATTAATGGCTGTGTGTTGAGTTATTTTGAGGGGACAGCAAATTTACACTGTTATACAAGCTGTACACTCACTACTTTACTATGTACCAAAGTGTCATTTCTTCAGTGTTGTCACATGAAAAGATATAACATATTTACAAAAATGTGAGGGGTGTGCTCACTTTTGTGAGATACTGTATGTAGTGGCGGCCCGTCCATATGGGGTGCAGGGGTACCGCCCCCTTAATCCATGCGCCTGGCCCCTAATCTACATGCAGGGCACTGGACGCATGAATTCAATGGGGCTTTCTTTTTTCAGGAAGCACATGATTAGAGCTTGAGGCTCTAATTGGCTTAAAAAAGGGTGGGCCCGGGCCACAGAGCACTGCGCCCTAAGCCCACCCAGTTCTGTGACAATAGCGAATTAAAATTTAGCAATGTCTTCCTGATCCTCCTCCCGGCCAATCAGGAAGTGGGTCTAAAGACCCGATTGGCTGAGAGAAGAAGCAACCATATTGGCCACCAAGGAGGAAGCCACCGAGGAGGAGAAGATGCAGAGGAACCCACCGTGAAACCAGCAAGGAATAGGAGACGCAGGAAGGAGCCAAAGCTGCCCGGGACCTAGGTGGGGTAAGTTACGGTGGGAGCGACCGAACTAACGGTGTGGAGGGGGGTGTGGCGGGAGGTTTGTTTGCCCCCCCCAAAAAATGGAGCACCAGTTACCACTGGACATAGAGGTAGATATACTAAGGCTGGTGCACTTAATCAGCTTCTATCCTCAGCTTGTTCAATTAAGCTTTGGCAATAAAACCTGGAAACTGATTTCTTTTCATTGCAGAAGTAAGCCTGATTTTGCACTCTCCCGCTTTAGTAAATAAACCCCACAATTTGATAAGCACATACATATTTTTTCCCTTTTTTATTGTAATGTTTCCTACAAATTTCTTCCTACCTAGCTGGAAATAAAATTTCTTATAAGCATAGATATCACGAGTAATGCTGAGCATGCATACAATTTTATCAGCAATGTCTGCACAGTAAAAATGTCTAAATGTATCTTCATACACCTAAGAATGGAATTTGCTGGAGTGCTAACACACCAAATGCATTTTATCTATAATGAGAAGAAAGGTGAAAAATAAATGCATATTTCTGTCTCTGCTTTGGATAGAACTTTTTTGTCAAAATACTGACAAAGTAGATTGCTTTGAGCATTTATTTGTTTGTCTGCATATACGCGTCAAAATATTTTTATTGTTCTTGGACTGAAATGTGCTAGAATCACTGATATATTAAATGTAACATTCTTACCTGTTATGTGCTGCAGAGGCAAACAAAAGAGTGAATATATCAGGAAAAATACTCTGCTGAATTATTCTGTAACCCCCTACTGCAGTAAGAAGGGTCTGAAAATCCTTTATTCAATGTACAATACAAACTAAATGTATTACATTATGATTGCTGACTAGTCGTCTCTTCGGGAGAGGAGTATTCCACTGTTTAAGCTGCTTATCACAAATGGTATGCAAAAGGGTAGCAAACTGAGGGAAATATAGAATGTTTAATCATTGTATGAAAACAGCAATGGTTTTATGTTTTAGCATAATTATTATTATTTTTATTAGAACTAGAAGTGGAATTTGTAGTTGCCGTGGTAGTATTTTATGGTACTTCTAGAGGACTTTGTCGCTATTCCTATAGTACCCCGAGGTGTATGTAGCACTGTTAAAGAATCTTAGTTACAAGCCTTGTGTTGACATATCTAAGTTGCTGAACAACTGTTTTATCACGACCACGTGATAGTTCACATTTTTTGGGGTTGTATTCGATATGTGCAAAGAGAGATCACACAAATACTTATAAGCATAACATTTTATAAAAGTAATGGCAGATACAGACAAAAGTTTTAGAAAATATAACAAGAATAATTGACTAAGATGCTGTTTTTGCCACAGAGTCCCATCCGCTTTTCATACGGCGTGGCACACAGGTGATTACAGGCATATGCATGATTGCAAACTCTTATACGACACTGAGATCTTACACATTTTGGCTGTGGTAATATAGGACTTATATGTAAGGAAATTGCCAATTGTAAAGAAAAAACTGGGCTTGGCCACATCCTGTTCAGTTAACAATAACATTCTATTGGTATGAAGTCAGCTAAGGTAAAGCCATATTTTTGTTCTTATATAGCCCCTTAACCAAGATTTGAAGGCTTAAAAATTAATTAATGATCCACAATATTAATAAGAAAATATGTAATATGCAATTTCCCAATCAACACACTCTTCATGTTCATATAAATAATAAATTATTTCCAAAATTATGTACTGCAGTACCATTTGGAACCCCTTGATTGCACGGTGCCTGATGGGTCTGGTGTCTGGTAAGCCTCCACCTTATCAATAACTGGATACCTCTGAACTTTAGATCCATCTTTATATGCATTTCCATTGATTTGTGAATATCTTAATACCACCCTACTTACGTATAAATTGGACAACTTATACACCATTGACTTTGGGCAGTGCACTATCTGCATGGACATTGTGATTCATATATCCCTTTATTTATATATGATTGATTCATTGTCACTCATTTGACCTCTAGTTTAGCTTTGAGAGGATTATCCTGTGCTGGTTGAGGGCTACATCATTTTTGTTTTTATATTTGAAATAATATGTTATAAAAAAGCCAGCAAATTAACTGCCAAAAATATTAGGGGTACAGCAGCTCTAAAGACCTAATGTACCAGCTACAGCTCAACAGGATTTCTAAATTGAAAGGATTTTTTAATGTTATTATGCAAGTCACTAGGCACCTGGGTTGGTTTCACCATGGCAGCCTCTTGCCATGTTTATAACACCCTATAGGTTTCTTATATCAGTGTTACTTTGAGAGAGGACCCCAAAGAGTGTACATCTCCAAAAGTCAAAGAGATTTGGTAGAGCTATTTGGACCCCCTTCCTCCCTCCAGTGCCCATGAAGAGGTGAGGAAATCAAAATGAGATTATGTGCTATCCATCTTCTCCATATGGTGTGGTCCACTGAACCCCTAAAAATGTACCATGCATGTAGGTGAGGAAAAAGGTTAAAAAGATACAACAGCTTAAAAAAATCTTCTTAAACTTCAAAGCATCTCAAATGCTTTGTGGAGGGTTTCATTTCTTCTATTCCTTGTTGGATTATCTAATAGAGAAGGATAGTGGAAGGTGAACAATCGGGACCTGAAAACCCAGTTCACAAGGGAAGCTCTGTCTCCCTGATAAATCACCATCTATGCTAAAGCGCATGCAGGCTATTATCACCATGGCTGTGGACCACTCCCTCAATATCCTCTTGCCAAAAGGACACCAGCTCATGTGCCTGGTAATTCATGGATGGTAGGGACTAGGGACTCATTTTTGAATTGTATTATTAGTCAAAAAATTAAAAAAAACTCCTAAGTAAGTTAAAACAAAGGTTTAGCACTCTGGTCTTCACAAGCAATTATTGCTTTTTTTTTTTAAAACGCAATGATTCATTGGGGTGGATTTACAAAAACTGGAGAGCGCAAAAACTGGGGCAGCTCTGCATAGAAATCAATCAGCTTCCAGGTTTTATTGTCAAAGCTTAACTGAACAAGATGAAGTTACAAGCTGCTTGGCTACCCCACACAGCTGCACCAGATTTTGCACTCTCCAGTTTTGGAAAATCAACCACAATCTCCAATCAAAACCAGTTATAAATACAATATACAGGGAGTGCAGAATTATTAGGCAAGTTGTATTTTTGAGGAATAATTTTATTATTGAACAACAACCATGTTCTCAATGATTCCAAAAACTCATTAATATCTGTTGAACGGATTATTAAGACGTGAGGGACATATAACATAAATATTGACCAAAACTAACCTCTAACACCAACTAAAAGGTTTTGACCTCTCACGTTTTAGACCACGTCGACACACCCCATCGGTTCGTCGAACATTGAAGTAGAACAAGTCAATTCGAAACTGTTATTTTGGACCTTCGACTAACTAAAGATACGTCTCGACGGGGTCAAAAACGCGAGAGGTCAAAAACATTTAGGTGGGGTTACTTAGTAACGCAAAATTTTTTTTTTTCGTTATTAACGAACACTTCTGGTCTCACGATTTGGAAACAAAATTGAATGAATCCTCAAAAAAAATTAAAAAACTGAT
>BLSH010300012.1:359997-379711 GCA_018402905.1 Glandirana rugosa | reverse complement strand
AAGAGTATGTGGGCACACGCCTACATGTACTGCCTGATGGGTCTGCCCCATTCAACTTCTGGGTCTCCAAATTGGCCACATGGCCTGAGCTTGCCCTTTATGCCTTGGAGGTGCTGGCCTGCCCTGCAGCCAGTGTATTGTCGGAACGTGTGTTTAGCACGGCAGGGGGCGTTATCACAGACAAGCGGAGCCGTTTGTCCACATCCAATGTGGACAAGCTAACCTTTATTAAAATGAATCAGGCATGGATCCCACAAGACTTGTCTGTACCTTGTGCAGAATAAACATTTAGACCGGACTCACACAGCCATTCATATACTTCTTTTTTTGAATAGGCCTCAATACAAAAAAAACCCATGTTGGCTACCTCCTCCTACTCCTCTACCACCGCCACTTCCACCTACACTGCCACGGCCACGGCCTAGTCAACCTCTAGGCTCCTACTCCACATCCACCCAGTTATATGGCTTCTACCGTTAATTAATACTTTTCAGACACAGTTTGAAGATGATCCACATTCACCTCCATTTTTGCTTTTTTTAAGTTTTGATTTTTTTAAAAATATTTAACGTTATTTCCTTGTCCCCATTTTTTTGTAGGGCACTTGCCCTGCCCTTACCCCCATTTTACTTCCTTTTGCAGCCCTCTAGGGCTTTCCAGGACTTTGTTTTACAGCCATTTTTGTGCCTAAAAGTTCGGGTCCCCATTGATTTCAATGGGGTTCGTTGTCCGTGCGATCGTTCGGGTTCCGTCCGGACCCGGACACGGACTTTGTCACGAAGTTCGGACGGACCAGCAGAACCCGAACTTCCAGAGGTTCGCTCAACTCTAGTTATAACCACTTTCCGACTGCCTCACGTTGGAGTACGACGGCAGAGCGGCTCCTGTGGATCACGTATCTAATATGTGATCCAGCACGCCAACCCGCCAAGCCAGCTATGCCGTGGTTAGTCATAGCACAAGCCAATCAGTGGGTGTCAGCCATTATTGACCATTGGTACCCGTTCATTGGCGAGGAGGAAGACTGGACAGAGCTATGTCAATGTAAACAATACAGAGCTCTGTCTTGTCAGCACGGATGTGCAGGGTTTTGTTTCCCTGCAAAGCAGGGAATAAAAACTAGCACATCCCCTAAGAAAAGCACCTCTCAGAACATACAAAACACTGGTTAGGTTACGGTACAAATTTAACCCTCTGATCGCCCTAGATGTTAATTCCTTCCCAGGCAGTGCCATTAGTACAGTGATAGTGTATATTTCTAGCACTGATGACTGTATTAATGTCACTGGATCCCACAAAGTGTCAAAAGTATTAGTGTCAGGTTGCCCACCCTACTATCACAGTCCCACTATAAGTAACTGGTCGCCACCATTACTAATATAAAAATAAATGAATAAATAAAAATTCCAGAAATATGTTTGCTTTTGTTTTTTTGTTATTGGATATGTTTTATAGCAGAAAGTAAAAAATAATGTTTCATTTTTATCATTTTCTTTTATTTATTCAGCAAAAAATAAAAAAAAACAGTGGTGTTCAAATACCAATTTTACTACAATGTTGTTAAAAATTCAATACAATGAAAATCAAATAGTAAATAGTGTTGGGGGGCGAACACCCCGTTCGGGGAACACCCGAATTTGCAGGGTGTTTGGTGGGTGTTTGAACGCCCTGCAATGCACTACACACTGCACAGTGCATTCTGTGCCCTGATTGGGCAAAGCTTTGCCCAATCAGGGTGCAGTAAAAGCTGGCTGTGGTGTCCTTAACAACCGATGAGTCATCAGCTGTCAATGGGCTTCCTCATTGATAGCTGAATAAAAAAAAACATTTGCCGGTAAAAAAAATAAAACGGCGTAGGCCACCCGGTCCCCGTATGGGTCTGGTATGGATTTTAAGGGGAACCCCATACCAAAATTTTATTAAAAATGGCATGGGGTCCCCCCAAAATCCATACCTGACCTTTATCCGAACATGCAGCCTGGCAGGTCAGGAAGGAGGAGGGACTAGTGAGTACCCCCTCCTGAACCAACAATGGGGCCCCCAAATCCCGCTCCCCATGTGAATGAGTAACCTACCCATTCATCAAAAAAGTGTCAAAAAGTGATAAAAACACAGAGACAGTTTTTGACAATTCCTTTATTAAAAATAAAAAACAAAAAATAAAAAAACAGTATTCCCCCAATGTAAATTCATCAATTGCACCGCCCTCTGCACCCAAAAAAAATGAGAAAAAAATGTTCCGCCTTCATTGATGGCTAACCACCGAATGCCTCCTCCGCTGTTTGACAGTTCTTATATAGGTAAGGGCAGGGCCACCTGGCGATGTCATCTGGTGGCACGCCCCCTTGTGACATCACCGGCCCAGCATGCACTGGTCTTTGATGTCACAAGGGGGGCAGTGCCACCAGGTGCCGTCGCCATGTGGCCTGGCCCTTACCTGTATAACAACTGTCAAACTGTGGAGGAGGCATTCAGTGGTCAAATGCCTCCTTCCCCAAAGCACCCCCGTGTTGAGGGCATGTGGCCATTTATGGTTCAGGGGGCTCACTCACCCCCCCTTTCCTGACCTGGTATGGATTTTGGGTGGGACCCCACATCATTTTTTTTTCATCTTGGCGTGTTTTTATCTTAATTTTCTTTTCAATAGCCGTTTTTTTCTTCAGAAATGTCATTTTTGCTGCAGCATGTTTTTTGCATGCTACAGATCCGCCATTTTACATGCAGACTAAGGGGACCCCCCAGGCACTATATTTAAAGAAATTTTTCATTTTTCAAAATAGGCAGTTTTGATGTTTCCTGTTTGGCTCACATAGACTTCAATGGGGTTTGCCGTTTGGGTTAGGACTTTTCCCCTGTTCGGGAGTTCTGCTGCCAACCGAACAGGAGGGTGTTCAGCCCATCTCTAAGAGTGAACTTACTATCATAATAAGCTGATATCAACAACTAAAACACCATAACAAGACCCTGTCCTAGTCCAAATTGTATGTATACAATTATACTAGGACAGGGTCTTGTTATTGTGTTTTAGTTGTCGATAACAGCTTATTATGGGTAGCAAGTTCACTATATGATTTTAATTGTATTGAATTTTCAATGACATAGTAATAAAATGTATGTTTTTTTCTAAACAACTTGTTGTACTCTGGTGCCTACAAAGTGCATTATTTTTCCTAACTCTCTATACAGGGCTTATAACTAGGGGATTGAAAGTTAGAGAAGTTACAGAAGATACAGTACTGAGATCTAATGAGCAGAATGCTGTCCAGAGGAAGCTATGTTGCTGTTTCTAAGGACTATTATATTTGTGTCACTTGCTAAGGCAGCCAAACAGCCAAGAAATGGGTGACCTGGCTAAGGCAACGGCGGCTACTCTGGTAGTAAAGAGAGGTCATGCTTGGACCCTTCATTATCAGTCGGCTCCCCACATTCTGGGACTTTGCAAAAGGCACAGAGTACCTAAGGATCCAGACTGAAGTCACAGGACAGATAGAGATATGTAGAGGGGCCCCAGGAAGGATAACAAGCACAAAGTTAGGGAGAAAGTGTGTTTCTTGTATCCAGTAGCAGCAGTGGGACCAGTCATTGGGAGTGAGGTGATGGGATTGTTGAGTTGGTGGAGAACGGTCATGCTCTGTGTTACTGTACCAGAAATGCTCCACACCTGGGAAGTGGTATTTTCCAACAGAAGTGTGTCTGAAGTACTTAAAGTTAACAGAAGTATGGCCACAGATTACAAGAAGTTAATTGTGTAAGTTGCTGCTCGCTTCTAAGGTCACATGACTGCAGCTCCTGCCTGGGATTCAATGAGTGTTTTTCCACAGTGTCCCCACTAGGGCGTCTTAAGCCCTAACCACACATAGATAGCAGAAAATAGATGGGGACAAATTATATGGTTAGTACAAAAAGCAGGCAGCAGCAAAAAGAAAATCTTAGAATCCTATGGCCAAAGAAAGCCTGTCTGCAAATCTTCCTATGATAGGATGAAACAAATTAGAAAGGCGGTCTGGATCCTGATGTCATATACTGTAGGTTGTATATGCTGTGTTTGTGTCAAGTATATACAATTATTTTGCAGCTTTTTCTATTCCTGTATTTACAAAATGCTTTAAACTTTTTATTTATATTTTCCTTTTTTTTATTCATTATAAGGTTGTCTCTGTTCCAGTGCACATAAGAAAATGAATCCCAGCACTGCATTTCAAAGGACTCAAGCATAGATTAAAGTAAATATAAACCATACCAATAAACTCTTATATATAAGTTTTAACAGATTCTGATACTGATGTAAAAGTCCTGGTTTGGTCACTTTGTGTTATGGAGCAACAAAGTTCTGTCCCTGTCTCCCATAATGTTCTGCCTTTAAATAACTTTGTCACATGCTCTCCCAAAAGATACATCAAGCTTCTGACAAACAATGCCTAGAAATATTACACTGTTGTAAAAGAAAATGTATTTTAAATAAAAAAATGTGGCCAGCCATAGTTAGAAAATATGTCCTGTTAAAAAAACACATGCAGCTGGTTATGACTGGAGTGCACGTGGACAGGGGCAGGCTGTGGAAAAATCAATTGGAGCCAGCGAAAAAAAGGAAATATGTCCTATGAAAAAACACATGCATCCTGCTATGACTGCAGTGAATGTGAACAAGGGCAGCCTGGGAAAAAAACAATTGCAGCTAGCACAAGATAGGAAATATACCATGTGACAAAACACATGAAGCCTGTTATGACTGTAAATGCAGGTGGAGAGGCTGTAAAGAAGCTGCAGGACACACATCCAACAGCATTAGAATATAGATGTCCTTCCCTCCCCACACACCCAAATTCCTAAAGACACACAGCAATTTGCTACCTAAAGGATGTTCAGTAAGGGTTTATGTCCAATTTAAGTGCCTGCAAGTCTTATGCTAGTCTGTCTCTATATACCTTAGCAGCTGGTGTGTAGACATTACAACCTTCCCACATAACAGCTCCACCCGGTGCTCAGACCTCAAGGTTAATGACACCTCCAACCTACCAGAGTCAGGAAAGGGATGGTCAGCATTCAGGATGACATCCAATGCTGCAAACCAGCCTATGTGTTTTGGACATAAGTCCTTAGTCATGGCTGTCCTTAGTCCTTATGAATAGTCATGCCTAAGGACTAACATCCAAAATGCATATGATGTTTTTACAGCGTTATATGTGTTTTTTCAATAAAGGAATGCCATTTTTTGGATGTCATCCTGAGTGCTGAGCATCCCTTTCCTTACCTTAGTAGCAGCACTTCATATCCTTTCACCATTACAGCTAATCACATTGTCAAAAAAGGCTGCTGGGAACACAGATTTATATAGTGGGGGGTTTGACTTAAAGGGGTTGTAAACCCTATTTTTTTCAAAATAAAAATAACAAACATGCCTATACTTACCTGCTATGTGGAATGGTTTTGCACAGAGCAGCCCCAATCCTCCAGGCCCCTCCTCTTCATTGGGTGCTAACATGGAAAGCGGCTTTCCTTGGAGGCAGCTGTGCAGGCTCGCTTCTGAGTCCCGCTGCTGCATCCATTGACACAGACAGTGGGACTCGGCCCGGCCCTCCATTCCCATGTCACTGGATTTGATTGATAGCAGCGGGAACAAATGGCTCCTGCTGCTATCAATCTGTCCAATGAAGAGAGAGACAGTGGCTGGAGCCACTGTGTTCATGCACATCGCTGGATTTGATCGGGCTCATGTGGGGGGATCTTGGGGAAGCTGCAGCATAGAATGCATTAAGGTGGAAAACCTTGAAGATTTACAATCACTTTAACCAAATATACCCGTATTGGCCATTCTAAGATATCTGACCAAAGTTCCAGGGCCATGGGGTGCATTATTGGTAGCTGGTTGCTATGGCGACCAATGTCTGCTTTAGTTTCCTTTTTTTTCGCAACCACAAACAGGTTGGCTTTGCCTTCAACCTATACTCAACATGAAACGCATCCCTATAGCCCAGCAGAGTCTAATAGCCAAATCAAAAACAATGGCTGGAATATATCAGAGCAGACACGGCACATTAGGTTACTGCGCTGCTGACTTGCAGCTTGACTAGAAAAAACAGCTATCACATCCAGCAATATTTCTCTGGAGTAGTGTTTATGTTGTCACACATTTATGAAGTCTTTCTACCTGGTGCTACAAGTAATGAATCATTGTTCATTAGACTGAAAGCTAGAACCTTTTCTATGAGGTGAGTCACCAATTTTGTGCATGACTAATAGCTTGTGCTAACCTCTTTAGAGCTCAAAAGGGGCTTGCAAAGCAATTTGTGTATCCTGTATCAATTGTGAGAACAAATGTACGAAAGGCTAGGAGAGAAAAAAAACACATTTATATATTTCATAAAGCAGATTGAGTACTGTGAAAGGGTTAAACTGTCTCTCGTCTGCCTTCGAGTGTTCTTTTTTTATTACCCTTTTTATCAAGGAAAACTTTTCTTTGCCTTGATACATAGCCCATAAAGACACATCAGCTATATTTTATGAAACTAAAGCAAAATACTCTTGAGCTAACTGCAAAACCAAATGATATTTCATACCTACAGGAGATGATTCCTACAGAGGGTAAAAAAAAAAAAAAGCCGAAAAAGCTGCAATATAAATAGTTCTTCTACACTAGAGGGTGTCCAGTAATCTGAGATCCAGACAATGAGAGGAGAAGAGGTGGCAGAGTTAGAACATGCAATTTATCTATGTACAAGAGGCTGGAGAGAAAGTCTAAATGAATTAGTTACTGCATCTTCCTCCTTAATCGGTAGAGCGCTGTAGCTGAAAGATGGAGATCGGTCTTTTGTGCAATGTTCACAAGGAGCTTTGTGCTACAAATATCCTTATTTAAGCAGTTGTAATGAACAGACAAAGACCTGCTCACATTTCGGACAACAGTAAAAGTAATCTGTTAAGGTGGAGAATGTAGATAAGGATCATCATTTTGTTTGACCAGCATGTGTATACATAGCTTCCTGGGAAATTACATTGATTTTCCATGTTAAAGGGAAAATCTTGTAGCATGGCTTTAGACCACTCGGTGAAGTCACAAGTGGAGGTGTTCACACCTTTAAACAAACAATAATGAAACTCTGCTAGGAGGATTAAAGCGGGACACCAAACAGTGAACCTTATAAATAAAAGTACAAGTACAAAATTGTAAAATCGTAAAAATACATAAAACATGAAGTACAGGCAAACTGCTTTAGCTGCCAAAATATTTTTATTTCTGTTCTCTTGTTATTCACATACCCCTACATGATGCTGTAGCATAAAATAGAAATGAAAGAGAATACTAGTGAAAAATCTAGGGAGTTCTGCAAAACGTTGCTGTTTTGTCAAAACTCGTTTAAGTCAATAGGGAAGGCAAAAGTATGTTTTTTTAAATGATTGTTAAGGGTTCATATTATTTTAAATTGCTCCTGAGGATTACAGATTATAGGATTTTTAAAATAACAAACATGCCTATACTTACCTGCTCTGTGCAAGGGTTTTGCACAGAGCAGCCCTGATCCTCTTTTTCTGGGGTCCCCCGGCGGCGCTTCTGGCTCCTCCTCTTCATTGGGTGTCCCCATGGTGAGCTGATTTCCATGGGGGCACCCATGCAGGCGTGCTCCCGAGTCCTGCTGCTGCATCCATTGACACAGACAGCAGGACTCAGCTCCACCCCTGGCTCCCATGTCACTGGATTTGATTGACAGCAGCGGGAGACAATGGTTCCTGCTGCTATCAATCTATCCAATAAGGACCCGAGACAGCGACTGGAGCTGCTGGGCTCGTGCTCGTCGCTGGAATGATCAGGTTCAGGTTAGAAAAAAGGGGGCTCTGGTGGGCAGCTGCAGCACAGAAGGTTTTTCACCTTAAAGTGGATGTAAACCAGATTCATGAAAGTTGAGTTGGACACATCTGTCTGTAGTGTTTTGTTATCTGTCTTCAAATAACTATGTCCCGTAGCTGTCTCTTCCTCCATAGCTCTGTTATCAGCCTGATAAATTCTCACTCGTTCTGATAGTCGGGACATAGAAATTAGAGTCGAGGGATATTGCTAAAAATAGATTAGCAGGTTGCTAAACAAAACACAGGCAACCTCTGCATGTGTGGGAAGGGGTATGTGTCTTTCCTCCAATCAGCTTTCTCACAGTCTCTGACAGTGTCCAGGAATCATCTCCTCCTACATAGGAAGGAGGAAGTGGAAAAGCTAACAGAATGTGCACTTCCTAAACAGTATACCAAAGTGAAGACAGATGATATACATATAAGACTTATATAGGGAGGTTTGTGTCATCTCTGTGTATTATCTGAGGCTGTTCACTTCACTGGTTATATGGAGGGTTTACATCCACTTTACTGCATAGAATACATTAAGGTGAAGACTTTACACCTCCTTTAATTACTTACTGAGCATGGGGCATCTTTATCGTTTAAACCTTGCCTATGTTCCAGTGTAAGCTAGTGCCATGACCACCAAACCAGGTTTCCTATTTCAGATTGGCTCTTTCCTCTTGCAGCACCTATGGTCTCACCCTTGCATAAAATTACTAATGTTATGACTTTATATGTTGTGTGCATCGATCAGTGGTGGCTGGTGCACATGGGGCACTTGGGCGCCGCCTCCCCACCGCTGAGAAGGAAGAAAAAAAAAAAGGTCAGCTCAGCCCCCCTGCAGGTGACGCCGGTACATTGACTTTTCTTTCTTTTTTTTTTCCTCGGCTCCTTGCTGTCAGCTGACAGCAAGTAGTGAGCCGATTGGTCAACCATTAAAGTCTATCTGTGTGCGCTGAACAAGCACACACACATAGGGTGATTGGCTGCCTCCTGAGCCATCAGAGTCAATGGCTGCTGTTGGCAGGGGCAGGACTACGGTGGGCATGCTGCCTGTGTGATTACTCACGCAGGCACAGCACTCCCCGGGACTTCCGTGCAGACTGCCAGCATGCTCTCCGCTAGCGCTGCCTCTGCATCTCTCAGCCCACTTTTCCGTACGCCAATCTCTGCAACACTGCCAGCCTGAGCCTGCCTATTAGATGGGGTAAGTGCGGCACTTGTCCCAACCTCGGGGGGGGGGTGGCTGTTGAGGCTGATGACTGTATACCCTACCTGGGGCCCTGTATACTGCTATATGGCACCCCATATACCCTACCTGGCACCCTGTATACCCTACCTGGCACCCTGTATACTGCTACCTGGCACCCTGTATACTGATACCTGGCACCCTGTATACCCTACCTGGTACCCTGTATACTGCCATCTGGGGCTCTGTATACCCTACCTGGCACCCTGTATACCCTACCTGTCACCCTGTATACTGCTACCTGGCACCCTGTATACCCTACCTGGCACCCTGTATACTGCTACCTGGCACCCTGTATACCCTACCTGGTACCCTGTATACTGCCACCTGGGGCTCTGTATACCCTACCTGGCACCCTGTATACCCTACTTGTCACCCTGTATACTGCTACCTGGCACCCTGTATACCCTACCTGGCACCCTGTATACTACTACCTGGGGCTCTGTATACCCTACCTGGCACCCTGTATACTGCTACCTGGCACCCTGTTTACCCTACCTGGCACCCTGTATACTGCTACCTGGCACCCTATATACTGCTACTTGACACCCTATATACTGCTACCTGGGGCTCTATATACTGCTATCTGGGACCCCTGTATACTGCTATCTGGGACCCCTGTTTACCCTACCTGGCACCCTGCATACTGCTACCTGGCACCCTGTATACTGCTACCTGGCGCCCTATATACTGCTACCTGGGGCTCTGTATACTGCTATCTGGGACCCCTGTATACTGCTATCTGGGACCCCTGTATAATGCTATCTGGGACCCCTGTATACTGCTATCTGGGACCCCTGTATACTGCTACCTGGGAGCCTGTATACTGGTACCTGGGGCTCTGTATACCCTATCTGGGACCCCTGTATACTGCTATCTGGGGGGTGGCTGTTGAGGCTGGTGACTGTATACCCTACCTGGGACCCTGTATACTGCTATTTGGTACCCTTTATACCCTACTTGGCACCCTGTATACTGCTACCTGGCACCCTGTATACCCTACCTGGCCCCCTGTATACTGCTACCTGGCACCCCGTATACCCTACCTGGCACCCTGAATACCATACCTGGCACCCTGTATACTGCTACATGGCACCCTGTATACCCTACCTGGCACCCGGTATACCCTACCTGGCACCCTGTATACCCTACCTGTCACCCTGTATACTGCTACCTGGCATCCTGTATACCCTACCTGGCACCCTGTATACTGCTACCTGGGGTTCTGTATACCCTACCCGGCACCCTGTACAGTATATTGCTACCTGGCAACCTGTATACCCTACCTGGCACCCTGTATACCCTACCTGGCACCCTGTATACTGCTACCTGGGGCTCTGTATACCCTACCTGGCACCCTGTATACTGCTACCTGGCACCCTATATACTGCTACCTGGGGCTCTGTATACTGCTATCTGGGACCCCTGTATACTGCTATCTGGGACCCCTGTATACCCTACCTGGCACCCTGTATACTACTACCTGGCACCCTATATACTACTACCTGGCACCCTATATACTGCTACCTGGGGCTCTGTATACTGCTATCTGGTACACCTGTATACTGCTATCTGGGACCCCTGCACACTGCTGTCTGGGAGCCCTGTATACTGCTACCTGGCACCCTGTATACTGGTACCTGAGGCTCTGTATACCCTATTTGGGACCCCTGTATACTGCTATCTGGGACCCCTGTATACTGCTACCTGGGGCTCTGTATACCATATCTGGAAGCCCTGTATACTGCTACCTGGCACCCTGTATACTGGTACCTGGGGCTCTGTATACTGCTATCTGGGACCCCTGTATACTGCTATCTGAGACCCTGTATACTATCTGGGACCCTGTATACTGCTACCTGGGACCCTGTATACTGATATATGGTGATTCTGTATACTGCTATCTGGGGCTCTGTATACTGCTATAGGGTGACTGTATACTGCTATATGGTGACTCTGTATACTCCTATCTGGTGATGCTGTATACCCTATCTGGTGATGCTGGGCTGTATACTCCTGACACAAGGGGTGGAAACTATAAGGGGTGGGGCTTATGAGAAGTGGAGGGGTCAACAAGGAAGGGCGGGGTCTGGTGCCCCCCCCATCCTAAAATTTCACCAGCCGCCACTGGCATCAATATAAACACAAAGCCCCATAGCCTAGGATGGCAAGATACTCTCCTGCCCCTCCTTCCTGCACTCTCCACCATTAACTCTTTCCTGTGAGGTCCAGAAGTTCAGGGAAGCAGCACTAAGAGCCAGCAGCAATAAAAGCTGTAAACTGCAAGTGCTGGGGTAAGAATTTAAGAATGTTTATGTTATTGTGTTCAACTAAAAAACACTAAGGGTTAAATATTACTTTAAACTCCCATTTGAACAATTATGAGTTTCTTGTGTTTGGCATGGTTTTGAGGATGGAGTTCCCTGTGAAATTATTGCCCATATTTGGACATAGACAGGGTTTCTCAACTAGGGTTCCTCCAGATGTTGTTAGGGGTTCCTTGAGCAATGAGACATTTCTGCCTCTTATATTAGTTCCCACTAACACCATTGATATTTTTAGCTATATGTAAGGGGGTAAGTCTTCCCAATCACCACACATATAAGGAGCATTTTTTCCAATGACTATCACACTAATGTATCATGAGTTGTATATATAATAATTTTAGTAGGGGTTTCCTGAACATGTTATTTCAAGGGTTCATCTGTGTTAAAAAGGTTGAGAAAGGCTGACTTTGTTTCCACACAGCTTCAGCACCATGGAGAGCTAATTTTCGCTATTTAGAATGCAAGGTATTCAAATCTCCACTGATACTATTTATGTGAGATTCAGTCTTCACAGGCAGTTGTATTTGCCTGGTGCACATTCATGCTATTGTAATTAGGGTGAATGTGGAATGCAAGGCTAAATCCATTGAACGTCATTTAGCAAATATCTGTTAATTATTCACTGGCCGCATTGTCCTGTGAATCATTGATGAATACTTTATATCTCTAAAGGAAATAAACAGTTGAATGTTAACAAATTGACCTAGAACACTGACTATATTGTGGTTGCTGATGTAATTTGCAAATCTCAATGACCCCAATAGTTCACCGTGTCTGTGAACTGCAAGCAGATATATTTGCGGTAAACCTAATCTTGACCAGAAACCCGAAGCTCATCCCTAAATGGTGCTTGGACCTGGCATTTGCTTACTTAGGCACCCAAAACCAGTAATATAGAAAAGCAAGGGAGAGGGTCAAGCGCCCCCCCCCCCCCCAATATAGAGGAACCTGATTTTATTGGGGCTTAGTTGAGCTAATGGGTAGTTTGTGAATAGAGTTTGGCGAACACCCAAATTTGCAGGGCGTTTGGCGGGTGTTCGCCCCACAAAATGCCCTGCAATGCACTGCACAGTGCATTCTAGGCCCTGATTGGGCAAAGCTTTGCCCAATCAGGGCACAGTGAATAACTGGTTGTTAAGTAGTGGGCCGGGAAGTCGGCTGTGGCTTCCTTAACAACCGATGAGTCATCGGCTGTCATTGGGCTTCCCCATTGACAGCTGAATAAAAAAACTTTGAAATAAAAAAGTGAAAAAAATTGGTGTGGGGGTCCCCCCCCCCCCAATCCATAGAGGGCGCTTTGGGTCTGGTATGGATTTTAGGGGAATACCATGCCAAAACCAGACCCTGATCCAAGCATGCAGCATGGCAGGCCAGGGTTCGCCGTTCGGATCAGAACTTTTTCTCTGTTAGGAAATTCTGGTGCGAACCGACCAGGGGGGTGTTCAGCCCATCTCTATTTGTGAAAGGAAAGCAAAGGCTGCTTACCATGCTTACTATGGAGGGAACTTGTCACTTTGCCCTGAAATGACAGGGAACAGAGTTTTCATAAAACTGATATTTACAGATGGTAGTCATTCTGTCCTGGGAATCCACCGCACATGTACTTAATAGCACCAAGGTACCATACCATACACAGAAAGCATAGCAGAAAATGTATCAGCAATTATTTTACATATTTTATATTATTTTATAGCCTCCATGCTCTTGCACCTTTCACAGACATTGTCAGAGTTAGTCTTACACAAAGACAAAGAATGTCACCTGGTATAGCCACAGTAATAAGCCTCCATCCCTGGCTGTGAAGCATTTAGAAAAAAAGAGAGAAAGAGTGGGACTTTAAATTAGGTTAATTACTGCAAAAATAGGTGTATGGACAATATATATATATAATAATAAAATCTTTATTGTATCCAATACAGTTCCAAGGTATAGAAATGCATAATACATTTTCAAAACATAAGCATAACCATATACAATGGGCTAACATAATGCTAAAAATATACCATGGACATATACATTATATAGGATGATAATGCATAGTTATACATATACATACACCTGAATACATGCTAGATAAAAAGCCGAACTGTCTTGGCAACACATGAATAGAAAAACTCTACGTGCGTTTTGTGAATCATATTCACTCATCAGGAGTATGGATGCAAAAATTCAAGATCAGCCTGAGAACAAAACTGACTCACAAGAGGGTAAAGGGATTGGAAGAGGGGGCCCCCCAAATGTGCCCGGCCCAGAGCTGAGGCAGGGAAACCCAAATCAGAACAAGGGGTCAGCCGACTGGCAAGTCAGGTCATCACAATGCAATCCCTGAGAGGATGGATGGCCTTGAACAAACGGCATCAATCTTGCATATGTATTAAGAGTGTGAAACTAGTGATGCGGTGTCTCTCTCATGGTGGAGGATTGAAGTGTTCTTTCTCTTTTTTTTCTATTAGTCTTACACAAGTTTATGAAAACTCTAAACTCTGTTTTTTGCCATTTTTATCATTTTAAAATATGATGCAGCCTTCAAAATTACCCACTCAAAATTTTCTTTAAAATAGGCTTCCCGTTACGCCCGCTATAACATAATCCTTGTCAATCATCATCAATTCCAGTTTATTGATTTTTCAGGAATATTTTATGCATTTACTAACATACATATCACCTTTTACTGCCACGTTATTTTTGCATAAGTTGTACTTTTATGAGTCTCCTTATTACTTTTGGTAACCCTACCCTGCTGTATTCCTATTGACTCTTTCTATCCCCTAGCCAATTGCCTCCTTTTCTCACCTTTTTTTTTCTCTCCATCTCTCTCCTTAGGACGGGGGGATTAGACTGAGCTCAATTTCATCTCAATATTATTGTCACCATTGTCACTATTGTAATATTAATGTCACTACTCTCAGTGTGATTGTCATTGCCTCGTATTGTCATGATTGCCCATTTGTTGCTCTCATATTGACACGACTACCTGTTTGTTGCTTATAAATTGTCATAACGGCCTATTTGTTATCTACATATTCTAACAATTCTTCTGTAATTCAAGTATCATCAGGGGTAACTTTTTTGCCTCAATATTGTCAAATTCGTGCTGTCTGTTTAGAAGACCATATTACTATATAAATGAATCCCCTGAAAATTGTCACAATGAAACCAAAGCACTGTTAGCCCAATATTTGGCAATGGTGCTGCTATTAAATAATTGCCTCCCTTTCTGCCTGTGCAATGCTATTGGTCCCTCCAATTGTCCCACCCCAGTCTTAGACCTGTTGACTTTGGAAATCTCTCCCTATATACATGCTTAAGGCTGGGTTCACACTAGTACGAATTGGATGCGGGTTTATCTCATCCAATTCGCAATAGCGGGAGATTGTGACCTACTCTCACATCTCCGCTGCAGCTCCAGTGCGAATTTGCACATGGGACCTGTGTGTCTTTTGGTCCATTTCAGGTTCGAATTCAGCCCAAAATTCGGGAAACAGTGAACGGGGACAAACCAGACCCTTGCTGTGAACTGGAGCATGCTCTAGTGTAAACTCACCTGAATCTTATGTTTACACTGATCCCAACCTTTCTTCATCATCTGGATGCTTGAATAACAATTCTATCTACACATTGCTGTAACTGATTTTCAGAAGTATGTGTAAAAAAAAAGAATACCATAGCCTGATTCTGAATGTATGTCTGCTTGTGTGTAATTAAGCCCATAAATATTTATTTTACATATATTAATAAGGGTTCATTTTGCAATCTACCTAAGATCTATCACAGTACTTTGCACATATGTAGCCAGACCTTATGCCTGTAAGGTACTTGGAATGGACAGTGATTCCTGCCATGCTGGCCCACATCCCACCTCACTAGTCTGAATAGGGCACACACATATCTGTCTATTAGAAGCGACCCATAGTGTGTCACAAGCAATTCCAGGCCTTAGACCCACCAACTTCACATATTTCCACCTGAAGGCCTGTTTCCCAGAATGTCTACTCAAGATGCTTTTTCAACCAATCACTGTAAAATTATCTTGGCACAATAGCTTTGTATCTTCATACATCTAACAATCTCAGTGCAGAATACTTTAGTGCCATTAACACAAACCATATGAATCCAGCCCTCTTCCCTAACAAGTTGCTGGTGAGTCACCAGCAGTGGGTCCCCACTCAAGGAGTCTCTCCAGATCCAGGCCCAGAAGGCCTACTGCACTCCAGGCCACAGACCTGCTAAATGTTGGTCAATGGTAGCTAATGTCCTTCCATCATCTCCTTTGTGAGTCTCCTCTAACATGTGCCCTCATCTCAGGCCTTCTGGCAGTTCAGCCCTGCAGAGGGCTTTCTCTTTCCTGCACACATATCACAAACCTACCTGATGTTGGTCAGGGGTGACCTGTTCCCATACCCTTTCTTCCAGGTGCCACTCATAGCTGATAATAAAAAGAGCACAATCTCTGCCCACTATCATCACCAGAGGAGTGACATCACATAAAGGGCACTAGACCTGCCAATATAATGCCAGTTCCAGGATCTCATCTCTGTGTTCTAAGTAGTGCTGCTCTGAATTATCTGACTTTGGGCTTCAAATGTTACAATCCTAGCAAAATGGAGGAAGTAGAACTTACGGAATTAGAGTTTAGAGAGGTGCTCTCTAACGAATAATAGGATTATATACGTTAAAGTAGATCTAAACCAGTCACTAAGATCTCATATATGCTTTAAATTGTGAAAATTAAAAAAGTTGTTTTCAGTGGTAGCCCCTGGCTGGCGGCTCATCTGCATCTGCTTGATATATGCCTAGTCTGCATGTATTACTATCAGGAGACAAACCGTATCCAAGAGGATATTTTTCAGACATCAGGGTGGAAAGTGGCCTTTGGTCACCCTTTGTTGTTTTGAAGTTTGCATGGGGAATTTTCTTAAAGGAGATCTACTCATCCCTACCTTAATAATTGTTTTGGAGATTTTTATGAAGATATGCTTATCCTTGTAGATTACAAATACCTTCACATGAAGTACGAGTGCTACACTGTTAAATGTAAAAGGCCCCGCCAACAGCAGACTTTTGGCAGATTTACCCCGTGCCCGTTGTTAGCCAAGATCTAGTTGAATGTAGTTAGAGCCCAATAGCAGCCCCGAGTGGGCCCTCAAAAAGCCCCGGGTCTTGGAATTCATATCAAGAATTATTAGCCCCGAGCCAGCTACACAGAGAGTGGGGATCAATCTCCCACTTACCCAGCGCAGCCGAGTGATGTACACAAAGTCACGCTTCCTGGACCCTGCTCCTATGATGGATGTCACACTGGTCCAATGCCGGGTCTGCAGACGTGTGACGTCCATCATAGGCACCGCTGAGTTCAGGAGGCAGGAATGACACTGCGGCCATGCCGGGCACTGGGAGATCCCCGCTCGCTCTGTGTAAATGGGTGGGTGGCTCTCCTATCCTGGCTCTGGCTGCCTGGTGCCTGCAGGGCTGTCTGAGTGGTCATGAGGGATGGGCGCACTTGCACACTACAGGTAAGGCTGAGCTGCAGGAGTGTCAAGAAATCAGGTAGGTCAGTGTATCTGTCATGTAGGTCAGTGTATGTGTCATGTAGGTGTTGGGTAGGTCAGTGCAGGTGTCAAGTAGGTCAGTGCATGTGTCAGGTAGGTCAGTGTAGGGGTCAGGTAGGTCAGTGTATGTGTCAGGTAGGTCAGTGCATGTGTCAGGTAGGTCAGTACATGTGTCAGGTAGGTGTCAGGTAGGTCAGTGTATGTGTCATGTAGGTGTTGGGTAGGTCAGTGTAGGTGTCAGGTAGGTCAGTGCATGTGTCAGGTAGGTCAGTGTATGAGTCAGGTAGGAGTCAGGTAGGTCAGTGTATTTGTCAGGTAGGTCAGTGCATGTGTCACGTAGGTGTCAGGTAGGTCAGTGTATGTGTCATGTAGGTGTTGGGTAGGTCAGTGTAGGTGTCAGGTAGGTCAGTGCATGTGTCAGGTAGGTCAGTGTATGTGTCAGGTAGGAGTCAGGTAGGTCAGTGTATTTGTCAGGTAGGTCAGTGCATGTGTCAGGTAGGTGTCAGGTAGGTCAGTGTAGGGATCAGATAGGTCAGTGTATGTGTCCGGTAGACCAGTGTAGGTGTCAGGTAGGTCAGTGTAGGGGTCAGGTAGGTCAGTGTATGTGTCAGTTAGGGCAGTGTAGGGGTCAGGGGGGTTAGTGTAGGAATCAGGTAGGTCAGTTTAGTGGTCAGCATTGATTGGCACTGGTGAGCCAGGCAGCAACCAGCAAGTGAGCCTACAACCACAACCCCCCCCCCCCCCAATGCTGGGCTGACCTTCGGGCTGAAGCCCCTGGTCTTTTTCCCACCTGGCAACACCCCTGCCCAATAGTCAGCTGCATCCCTATAACTTTGTTCTCCAGGAGTCCAGTGCATTGAGGCAAAACCCCTCATGGGTGGTAAAGATAATGAACACCAGTTCTTTCTACTTTTTGCCTTTACTATTGTCAAATATGTGTAACCAAAACTTTTCCTCTGGACTTATTTTTGTTCTAATAAAGCCCATAATACAGTCATTGATGTTTTGGGGTATTGTTGTGTCCAGTTTCATGGCTGGTCCCCCATGGGAACAGTAGGAGAACCCATCATATACTGTGGCTGCTACATGGCCTTTTTAAATCTGCATCGTGTATTAAAATAATACCTGGTGGTCCTGCCATGAAGGTCCCTTTTTAGATACTTTTTGTTACGGGATGACAATTGTCACCCAGTTGTTCCCCCGCATTGTCACCCTGTCACAAACACCTCTGAGGGAGGCTATACGTAGTTTTACTGACTTTACATACATACATATACTGTGTAATTGTCACTATCCAGAGCAAGATGTTCAACAGGAGCAAGTAAGTTGTAATAGGAAGTGGCTGAAAGTGTCTGGAGATCAGCAGCAATAAGATGGGAACAAGGTGAAAGAAGGATTTTATGAAAAAAAAAAGTGTTTCTCAGTTATCACATACAGCGGGAAACATAAAATAGATGACACTTAGGTATGGTTTAAACCTGGCTTAATTCAGTGTCTGTGGTGCAATGTACAAACTGCTTGATATTCCTTTATTACTTTGTCATCATCACACTAAGCAATTAATGGTGCACATGATGCAGAAATGCGGCACACTCAAGGATTTAATAAGGCAAGCAATGCACATATGGTAACTAAGCATTGCTTTGAAAGGAAATCTTTTTTCAAGCTTGCTTACTGTGCCTGGAAGGGTCTCAAGCAGGGCTTTATTTTTTTCTTCAGAATGAAAAACTCTTAATGTGTGACTATTAATATCTTAAGGGAAGCTTGTGAGGGAAACACATGGACTACCATTGATAAACTCTTTCTAATATGCTAGTTTCCTTACGGTTATGATAATCCCCTGGCTTTGCCAATTTCAGACTCACTGACCCACAGCATGGGTGCTGAAGATTGGGAGTTGTGCTTTTACTCTGACTGATGTTCCTGCACACTTTTTCCAGGTCAGTAGCTCAGAAATCAGTGAACGCAGAGCTAGCCAGGCAACTAAATCAGTGCTCAGAGAAGGTGTTCAGCCATGGCAGGCTATATAGTTTTCTTGTGTAATTTTGATGCAAACTGCAAATCATTACAACTGAGTGAAGGCACATTATCACCAACTGCCATAGACCCTCAACTGTCTCTGATTTGGAAGGACTGTCCCTCTTTTGGAAAAACAAATCCCTCTGTCCCTATTTCCTCCTCGATTGCCCTGTTTTTTGTTCTGATGTATAGATGATGTATACAGGGTGGGCCATTTATATGGATACACCTTAATAAAATGGGAATGGTTGGTGATATTAACTTCCTGTTTTTGGCACATTAGTATATGTGAGGGGGGAAACTTTTCAAGATGGGTGGTGACCATGGTGACCATTTTGAAGTCGGTCATTTTGAATCCAACTTTTGTTTTTTCAATAGGAAGAGGGTCATGTGACACATCAAACTTATTGGGAATTTCACAAGAAAAACAATGGTTTATTCAAACTACACAGTGTACTGGGAGAAGGATAACTTTTTTGTTTTCAACCTAAGTTTTACTGGCTGAAGTTTTACCAGTGGTACCAGTGGTGGGTAGAACTTTTCAAAGGGGGGAGTGTATATGATTACACGGTTTTTGTCCTTCAATTATAGTGGTTGGTAAGGGTAAAATAATTCCACATAGGTATATTTACCGGGTGGGACATATGTAGTAGATATGTAGTCTTGTTTTTTGTCCCGTTAGCTCCTCCTTTATCCCTGTCTCCCTAAACAAAAAGGTTTTCTCCCTGTCAGGAAGGTTTAGT
>BLSH010300012.1:333518-353129 GCA_018402905.1 Glandirana rugosa | reverse complement strand
GCTGCTGCAGGAATCTGTCTGACAGTGCTGATTGGACCTGTGCTGAGTACATGGACTCCCCCAAGAAAAAAAAACCCTCTAGCAATACACACCAAACTGAGCATGTGCAGAGTGCCCAAAAGGCTCTGTTCTATCAGGAGATGGATAGGGGAGAGTGGAAGAAGGGGAGCATCAGAGAAGAGATGGTAAAAAGCCTTTTTACACAATGCAGAGGTTTAACCCCTTATATTCCACAGTGAGTATAACAAACATGCTTTACTGCGTATACAGACTGATTTTACTGTTGTGGGTTTAGTAGCACTTTAACTCTTTGAGTATCAGATGTTCATAACCCTCTGGCTTCCTTTGGAGTGAACATTTATTAAGTGGTCCCCTCACCCCCAAGAAAACATCAGATTATATTGTCGCCAAAAATGCACTAAAATCATTATTATATGACATGTTAACTGGGCCCCACCCCCCCCCCCACTCTCCATCCTGATACATCCCCTTGTGTGCATGCAGCAGCTGCTGGCAGGAGAGGAGGGAAGGCAGCAAAGCTGTGGGGGAAAGGGGCGCACAGGGGGGGCTCAGAAAACAGAGGGATGGGGGCAGGGCTGGCCCAAGACATTGTGCTGCCTGGGTCCAAGAATTAAATGCTGTCCCCCCCCCAAAAAAAAATCATGCCCACCAAAAGGCCCCCAACAGCCATTATTTTATATCATGATATTTAAAAATAAAATTTAATATATCAGGAAGTCAGATTTAGATGCAACAGCACTTTGTCTATATGCAAAATTATATGACATACCATTATGTTCAATTCCAAGGGGTGGGCTAGGGCAGTATAGGGGAGGGCTAGGGTAGTATAAGGGCAGGCAGAGCAGCCCGGGGAGCAATTTTCATCATGACACACAAAACTGCTGGAAAAAAAATCTTGATCGTCAATTTGCTGGGTAGATAGAAGAAAAGGAGAGGTGGTCGTGGTTCTATTTTCTGCCCCTCTCAAAGTGCTGCATGGGTCCAATGGTCCCACTGAGACCCATGGTAAGGCCGGCCCTGAATGGGGGTGCGGATCCTAGATCTGATCCCCCTGCAGCACAGCTGAAGGCAGGGAGCCGAAGAGAAGCTGGCAGCGCTGCAGGGGAAGGCAGAAGAGGATCAGTGTATCGAAAGTGTAGGGATAGCTGGCGCTGTCTTTTTAAACTATAAATCAGACTGGAAAACTTGTGATCTCATAAGCAGTATTTGATGAAATACAAGATAACATTTGATTAATTATATAGTGTTAAGTGCCACCTAAATAATAAATAGATAAGTCTTTAGCGTTGCATTCCTCGGTAAACAATATTAAACTGTGTAAAAACCTTACAATAATAATTGTGTATAGTAATAACAGTTCATATAAATAGTAAAGTGCAGTTATTGTGCAAAAATGAGTCCAAAGTTCAGTGACTTTGTGCAATACTCACATTTGATATTGTGCAGAGAGGTTGTGGATCGTTCTTCAAAAGTGACTTGTTGCTGTATTCACATTTTGTATTGTGCAAAAACTGTGGGTCCGCTTCAGATGACGTCCTATTACGAAACGCTTAAGACGGAGCTTCTGGTATGCCTAAACGTCACTTTCGACATTCAGACACACTGTTTGTGGAGCGCACGCCGCTCCAAACTAAAAAGGAAGTGTGGACTGTCTTTTTTATATATATGCGCCTTTGACAGTGAGCTGTTTCTTTGACTGTTTGGAAAGTCTGTTTTTATCTGCGGATTTCCTTTAAACAAAACAAATTGAAAATTGGATTACACTATGAGTATCTCCTTCCATCCTTCCACATGATTCCTCTGCCTGGAGGCGTAAACGGTGATTGAGGAACGATCCAAACTAGGACCATGACATCTATAAAGGTGTATACGTACAGTTGACCCCTGCAGAGGTACCGCTCTCTAGTGAGTGAGGACACATTGGGGGTGCACGTGTGGACCCACAGTTTTATTGCACAGTACCAAATGTGAATACAGCACAAAGTCACTTTTGAAGAATGATCCACAACCTCTCTGCACAATATCAAATGTGAATATTGCACAAAGTCACTTTTTGAAAAAAACTGAACTTTGGACTAATTTTTGCACAATAACAGCACTTTACTATTTATATGAACTGTTATTACTATACACAATTATTCTTGTAAGGTTTTTACACTGTTTAATATTGTTTACTGAGGAATGCAACGCTAAGGACTTATCTTTTTATTATTTAGGTGGCACTTAACACTATATATTTAACCACTTGCTAACCGCCAGCCCCAGTGTGACGACGGCAACATGGGTCGTTATCGTGAACCGCCGTCATCTAACGGCGGCCGCGATAACTAGTATTGTGAGCGTGCGGCGCTGGAGGCATGCTCAAGCGCTCACTGTGTTCCAGGGGGGCCAGGGAGTGGGTAGGGCGGACTCGATCGCCGCCGGCTACCCGCGATGGCTCCCCCACAGTGAGAGAATGGAGATCCGTGTATGTAAACACGGATCTCCGTTCTGACAGAGGAAGAAGGGCTGTGATCACAGGCTTCCTGTATAAGGAAGTCATGATCACTCCCCTCCCCCTGCCAGCCCAGCCTCCATACAGTTAGAACACACTGAGGGAACACAGTTAACCCTTAGAGCCCCCCCTCCAGGTTAACCCCTTCACTGCCAATGGCATTCACACAGTAATCAGTGCATTTTTATAGCACTGATCACTGTATAAATGCCAGTGGTCCCAAAAAAGTGTCAAAATGGTCCGACATGTCCGCTGCAATATCGCAGTACTGCTAAAATTCGCAGATTGCCGCCATTACTAGTAAAAAAAAAATAAAATAAATAAAAACCCCAGAAATGAATTCTCATCATCCGTAAACGCAGCAACTTTTGCGCAAACCAATCAATAAACGCCAATTGGGTTTTTTTTTTTTTTACCAAAAATATGAAGAAAAATATAAATCGGCCATAATAGATTAAAAAAAATGTTTTTTATTTTTTTGGATTTGTATTTTAGCAAAAAGAAAAAAATTGTTTTTTTTTTTTTTTTTGCAAAATCGTCGCTCTTTTTTTGTTTATAGCAGTGATCAGAAATGACGCAGAGGTGATCAAATACCACCAAAAGTAAGCTCTATTTTTGGTAAATAAAAGGACATAAATTTTGTTTGGGTACAACGTCGCACGACCGCCCACTTGTCAGTTAAAGCAAAGCAGTGCCGAATCGCAAAAGTGTGAAATCCATCCGGGGCTGAAGTGGTTAATCAAAGGTTATCTTGTATTTCATCAAATCTGTAACTACTGTATATGAGATCACAAGTTTCCTAGCTTGACTTATAGTTTAAAAAGACAGTGCCAGCTATCCCTACACTTCCGAAAAACTACCTTTTCTCCACCTAGTGGAGGGTTCAGGGAGGGCAGCAGTCTTATATCATTCACACACAATCCTAAGCATGGAAATGAACCATTTTTAGAAGAGGATCATTGTCTGCAGTAAGGTAGTACAGATGGCCCTCCTGCTCAGCAGGTGCCTGGGCCCCCATTTTGAACTGATGGGGCCTGGGCGCAGTCCAGGAAGGCTGGCTGTACTGCCTTATCTACAATATATGTTCCTCTTCTGTTGTGAATGTTTTGGGAGGGCCCCATGTTTTGTCATTTCAGTTCAACATATCTAGCTGTATAGAGTATTCATATACAGTATGTTGGATATAAAAAGAAATCTTCGATGGGCCTAATCTTTTCCAAACAATACAGAAATTCTGAAATGTGATTAACATGATTTATGTTGCTGTAAGGAGCTAGGATATAGCACTGTATATATGAAGAAAGAAGTAAATGGGTTAATGATATACAAGACCAGAAGTTATTTTCTATCACTCCCCTCTGCAAGTGTTCTGTGCACCCCTAGCTGCCGTCCTCCCTCCAAGTACTTTCACTCCAGCTGCCTCTCTGAAATGATGATTTAGCTTCATGCTGACGTCCCTGCAAACAATAGTCGCAGATGGGAGGCGGGAACCGGACACGCCAACCAAAATGCCTATTATGTCAGGAAGCCGTTTCTTGCTCTTCCTTTTTCATCGGCTCTTTATGGCTATTAATATTTTCTGCTCTGTACTGAATTATCCTGAAGGTGCCTTTGTTAACCATATTGTAGCCACAAGCCCCATTTTATTTTTTTGCCCTGTTAATTGTGTTGTGAAAATACAGAGGTCAGTCATAACATTGCAGAGCAGCTCAGGAAATGCATTAATTATCACCGCAATTGCAGTCGTTCTAAAAGCGTGTAAAGCCTCACATAGAGCAAGTGTAATCGTCTACAGTTTTCTGTGTTACAATTATGCAGTGAAAGGTCAGCGGCATTCATTTACAGGCATGTTTATACATACAGATTTTCCTTCAGATGCCGTGTGCGAATTTGCCGTATGGGGAGTTTATATGATGAAGTAATGTCAGCTGCTAATAAAAGAGATTATAACAACCAGGCAGCACAAATGGAGAAATAAAGCAGGACTGGGGCGATTCCTGGTTAACTCTAGTCAGTTTAGCTTTCAGAAAAGATTCACGGTGAAGTAAAAAATTAACCCGTTATTTCACTTACACTGTAATAACGCTGAAGACTAGGCAAAAAAAATTGCACAACAGGCAGATGAATGACAGGATCCATTTCCCACGTTTGAGAACATCTTGAGCTCTTGAGAAAAATGACAAGGAGCGTAATGACTGGAGGAGAGAAGCAGAAGGGGAGGGCAGCCATCAGTTACATAGTTTATAGTTAGTCTGGTTGAAAAAAGTCCATCAAGTTCAACCTATAAAAGGGAAGAAAAAATGACAGTCCTATATACACAATCGTATAACCCAGAGTTGATCCAGAGGAAGGAAAAAAAAAACACAGCAAAGCATGATCCAATTTGCTCCAGCAGGGGAAAAATTCCATCCTGATCCCCCAAGAAGCAATCGGATATTCCCTGGATCAACTTTACCTATAAATGTTAGTAGCCAGTTTTATTATGTACATTTAGGAAATAATCCAGGCCTTTTTTAACACAATCTACTAAGCTGGCCAAAACCACCTCTGGAGGGAGTCTATTCCACATTTTCACAGCTCTAACTGTGAAGAAACCTTCCCGTATTTGGAGATGAAATCTTTTTTCCTCCAGACGTAAAGAGTGCCCCCTTGTCTTTTGTGATGACCTCAAAGTGAACTATATGAACCTCTTATGTATTTATACATGTTGATCACATCCCCCTTAATCTCCTTTTCTCAAGAGAGAATACATGTCATTCCTCTAATTATTCCTCATATCTGAGTTCCTCCATGCCTGTTAATGGCTCGGTTGCCCTTCTCTGCACTTTCTCCAGTTTACCAATATCCTTTTTGTGAACTGGTGCCCAAAACTGAACTGTATATTCCAGATGAGGTATTATTAATGATTTGTACAGGGGTAAATGATCTCTCTCTCTCCCTGGAGCCCATACCTCTCTTAAAGTGTTATTAAACCCACAATAGTAAACTCTGTCTGTATATGCAGAATAGCATGCTTGTTATACTCACTGTGCACCTTCATGGGTTAATCCTCTGCATTGTGTAAAAACGCTCTTTGATCCTATATGCGCAGATCCTCCTCCTCCTGCAAGGTCACTCTGGGCAAGGCCAGATAAAACACAATCAGAGTAGTCCCCCTGCACATTCTCAGTTTGGTCTCTATTGCTGGAGAGAACATTTCCTTGTTGAGCTGAGATAGCCAGGTCACATGGTATTGACATCACACATGTGGGTGTGTATACAGATCCTAAATGACAGCCCAGTCCCTCCCTCTTCCTCCATGCCCAGTAACTAAAAAAAGTTACCGTGATATGCAGATCAGCCAAAAAGGTAAATAGTGGCAGTATTTTAATGTAAAAAGAAAATTTGTAAGCTGTGGGCACTGATGGGGTTTAGAAACACGTTAATACCAGAGAGGATTTTGCTTGCTTTGGAAATCACTGCTTGGCATTGCATGTCATTTTTACGCTTATGATCTACCAGAACACCCAGATTCTTCTCCACTATTGATTCCCCCAGTTGTACTCCCCTTTTTATGTATGATGCATGCCCCCAGTGCATAAGTTTACAAAGACCCTATATCATTTATAAATGTATTAAAAAGTAAGTGTCTCAACACTGAACCTTGAGGTACACCACTAACAACACTAGACCATATTGAATCATTAATAGAGTTGAGCGAACACCTGGATGTTCGGGTTCTGTGGGTTCGGCAGAACTTCGGGAAAAAGTCTGGGTTTGGTACCGAACTTGACCCGAACTTCACCCCGAACCCCATTGAAGTCAATGGGGACCCGAACTTTTCGGCACAAAAATGACTGTAAAAAAGTCCTGGAAAGTGCTAGAGGGCTGCAAAAGGAAGTAAAATGATTTTAGAACAATAATCTGTCCCTTACAGCAACAGCAGGAACCTGACCCTATAGGAGTAGGCGATGATTTTAGAACAATAATCTGTCCCTTACAGCAACAGCAGGAACCTGACCCTATAGAACTATAAGATGATTTTAGAACAATAATCTGTCCCTCTAAGCAGTAGACTCTACCTAGTCCAGTCAGATCGTTCTGTAATGCAGGATGAGATGTTATTATATCTGCAATCTGTCCCACACAGCGCCGGCAGCATCCTCTCCCTACTCTACCCAGAGAGCATGTGATATGCAGCACTAAGTGACTCCAACTTATAAAGAGGCTGGGTCACATGATGCACTGGCCAATCACAGCCATGCCATTAGTAGGCATGGCTGTGATTGCTTCTAAGGGCAAAAGCTTGTTGATTGCCTGCCCTTCAGCTATTCAACATGCATGATCAAATACCCGAACCCAGAACCCGAACCCAAACTTTTTTTTAAATGTCCGGGTTCGGATCCGGGTCACGAACACCCCAAAGTTTGGTACGGACCCGAACTTTACAGTTCGGGTTCGCTCAACTCTAATCATTAACCACTTCTCTCTGAATTTGGTCTTTTAGCCAGTTTTCTATCCATTTACAAACTGATCTTTCCAAGCCTGTAGACTTTACACATTAGCTGTGTGTGGGAACACTTTTGCAAAATCCATACTACGTCCACAGCCACCCCTCTGTCAAAGGTATTACTTACCTCCTCATAAAAAAGAATTCAGATTTGTCGGACAACTTCTGTCTTTCAGGACTCCTTCACTGTTGATGATGTGAGGCAGTTAACCCATTCAGCACTGGAAGTTCAGTGTTGTGAAGAGGACTTGACTCTACTAAAGAGAAAAATTCTATAGTAAATTGCAAGCTACCGGATACACGTCATTACATGTAAGTTGTGACACTCAAGCTGTACCCCAAAACATTTTTTTTTACTAAACTTCAGCTTTAAAAGTCAACTTTGAAGGTTCCTGTTTTTCACAAATAGAATTACCTGTTTATACTGCTTCTGCATTTACTGGTTTTAGATGATGTACACCAAAAACTGTAAGACTGGATTCATATTGTTTTGTTGCAGTTGGCACCCAACACACCTTACAAATGCTTTTCAGCATGCCAGAACACCCAATAAGGCCTTATTCACACAGGTGTACTGATCCCATACCTACCCATGCACTATCTTCACCTGCATAGGATGCACAGGTGTTCCATGCAGCCATATTCAGTCTGCTCAAATCAATAACAGGCGGGCGGCTGCATGGAAATAATAACATTGTGCGCTATCCCAACCAATGCATATTAGGATAATAAAAAAATCTCCTATAAGCATAAATACCAAATCAGGCATACATAACAACCTTAATAATCAATAGTGCCAAAATTCCTACAGTAAAGTGCAAAAAAATTCCACAAAGTGAATATTTTTCATAAAGTGCAAAGTACAATAAGCAAAAACATATATGACTTGAAATAAAATGGCATGTGCAAGCAAAAGTTACTTAATTAAATTGTGACCATATAACTCATGTGCACAAATTCATTTGCAACTATAAACTAAAAAATAATGAAGAATTTTATGAAAAAATGTCAGTCCATCAAATGTCCAACTTAGTGCAAAGGAAAAAGTGCTCTGGTGCTATCCCCTGAGATTAATCTCTATGGTAGACTCCACTTCAGTTCCACTTGGTTGGATTGGTGCAGACAATCTACTTAATAGAACATATGATCCCACAAGAAGATCAATAGCACTTTGAGCAATCCTCTTATAGGAAGCCTCAGTTTGCTCACAAGTAGTCTCCTAAATATCCTGTTAAATTCCTGGTTCCGACCAACAACGGGTCCAGCTGCAACATCGGTCTGTTCCAACATCTGACTCTGGCTGCACGGACCTGCACAAATATACAGTCAGGAATGCTGGGGAATGGAGATCTATCCAGGATGCCTGTATGTGGCTGCATGGAACATGTGTGAATCCTACACTGCTGAGGATGGCCCTTCACACGGGTGGATTGGTACTTCTGCGTGAATAAGGCCTTAGGGTGTACCATATATTATGGTGTACTGTGTTGCTAAAAATTAAACACACACCCCAAATGTAAATAAGCCCTTATTAGTGAAGTCCTCTAATACTCAGACATACTTAAAAGTAAGTTGTTGCACTTCCGGGACCGGCGCCGTATGGAGCAGCTATTTCTCAGCTAGCTCCCACCAAGAGGCCCTCACAAACCGGCATATAAAGCCATCCATGCCCCGGGAAAAACCCTAAATATCATTGGTAGCTCCCCCATCACGCCACATGGACAAATTTCTAGAAAAAAACGGCCGGCGAGCAGCCCCATCCTTATCGCGGCAGGCGTCCCAAATTGAGGCCCCGGCTTCGGCCTACAATCCTGGAGCTCAGCGCAGCAACCCGGCAGCCCTAAATGGCTCACAAGGGGCTCAATCCAATCCAGGGACACATCCTCTTCCCACCGCCCACCCAGAAGACCTGGGAATGGAGGTAGGAACCCCAGAGCATACCCCAGCACAACTTAAAGGGGACACGTCCACCGACCAGATCGCGCGGACGGTGGCCGCTCTCCTGGCCCCAAAGATAGAAACCTCTGTCCAGACAGCAATTAATAAAAGCCTGGCCCAGTTCCAGAGAGTCATCAGCGATCACTCCGCCAGGCTAAATGAGGTCGAACAGCGCGTCTCCAACGTAGAAGATGAACTCTACTAGATGCAAAGTTCTGACCAATCCCAAGACAAATCGCTCCAACTTATCGCTCAGAAACTTGAAGATCTAGAGAATAGGTCTAGACGGAATAATGTAGGCTTTGTCGGGGTTTCTGTGCATAACGTGTCCCGGAAGCTCTGGGCATCACATCACCTGTAATAGTCGAGAGAGCCCACCGCGTGGGGCCGCACAATGAGGAGCGTTCCTCCCCAAGACCAGTCATAGCTCGCTACTTAAACTATGCAGACAAATCTACCATCCTGCAAAGATTCCGCCAGGCGAAATCTTTCCAGATAGACGGGACCAAGATACTAATCTTTGCAGACTATAGAAGTCTCGAAGAAAAGAAAAGCATTCCAAGGTGTCTGCTCTCAACTCTTTCAACGTAACATAAAATTCACACTGGCGTATCCTGCGGTGCTGCGCTTGAAATCGCCAAACGGTGAGCAACTCACCTTCCATGACCCCGCGGAAGCAGAACATTTCCCAGCATACCTCAGCGCACTCAACTCAAGCCGGCATCTCCCCTGCGGTCAACCGCCCTCAAGTGCAGAGAAGCCCGAGGAAAGACCCCCCCAAGCGCATAAGATATTCCAACAATGGAAATCACCTCACACCTCGCTGAAGTCTCGACCACATTTATGTCTCAACCCCTCCTAAAGAACTGTGGTATAATAGGACTGCCATGTGGCCGCTTCTACCTTTTCACCAAGATGGGACCAAGCGTCATCATCATGTTCAACTCTGCGGAATGTAACTATTAGTTGAGATACCTTTTTGTTGTTTTGCTCAATCCTGCTGGGCCTGTCCATTCTGGTAATGACACAATTTGCAAACCATGCAGGCCGGTAAACCAGTGTCACTGCTAGTTTCTACAGAGCTGATGTTAATGTTTAATGTTGTAACGCTGTATGTCTCAATCCACAAGGTTCTTTGTTTACGATATTAGAGCTCCCGCCAGAGCGAATTGCAACATGCGCTGCTCCTCTCCCCCTCACTCATTCTCAATTTCTTCCGAAGCCGAATTGGGTGGTCTCTCCCCATGGCAAATCTGACATGTAATGCCCCGATCCTCAGATTCACTGAGAGTATGATCGAGGTGTTCTTTTGGAAGCTCATGGATGCAGCTCGTTCATGCGGGAAGAAGTGAAGTGCTCTCAAGTTATGTTAATTTTTCTTTTTGGTACTCTCTCTTTCATAACACAGTCAGCATTTTACTTACAAGCACCAACCCACCCACCCCCACTCATCCCCCCTATTCCTCTATCCCGCCAGACACAGCATCACAATCATCTCTCTCCGCACCAACCAATTCCTTAGAGTGCATCCCAGATCAAACTCCACGCCTTAGTATCCCACAATGCTCATACCCTCCTCATCCCCCTTCTTGATATGAAGATAGTATCATGGAATGTTAAAGGACTCAAATCCCAACTAAACGTACTAAAATCCTCCGCCATCTCAAACGCCTAAAAGCCGACATAGCTCTCCTACAAGAATCCCATCTGTCCTCCTCAGATTTCCATCATATGCGCAAACTCTGGGTCGGAGAGATATTTGGTTCAGATGCCATCGGCCGCAAAGCTGGTGTCTTGATATTGACCCACAAAAACCTACCCTTTAAGATCTCCGCCTCTGATGCTGACAGCCAAGGGAGGAGGGTCACGATAAGGATCCACCAGGCCAATTCAGATCTCCTAATCACAAACGTCTATGCCCCTAACACCCCGGACAGGCAATTCTATGTTGACCTTGCAACTTCCTTGCTGAAGCACCCAGATGTCCCTCATATCCTTGGAGGGGACTTCAATGATATACTCCACCCCCTAGAAGATAGATCCCCATCAAAGGCCATTGACACCTCCCAGCCCGTTTGTCATCCCATATTTCTGCCCTCCATGATCGACTCCCTCGACCTAACAGACATCTGGAGACTACACCACCCCCTGAACAGGGAGTTTACCTTCTTCTCTCACCCTCATAATTCTTTATCCAGAATAGACTACCTATTTTGCACCAGAACACTAATCTCGAAAATATCGGAGGCTGCGATCCATAACATTGCAATTTCTGATCACGCCCTGATTTCTGTATCCCTGGAACATAACGCCCAACAGCAGTCACCTAATTTATGAAGGCTCCCCTCCTTCCTCCAAAATAACGAAATTTTCCGCTCCTAAAACATGGCGAGACTATTTGTCCAATAACCAACCTCACAAAAACAACCCGAACTTACTCTGGGAGGCAGGTAAGGCCTATTAAAGAGGACACATAATCTCCTACTCAGCATCTTACAAAAGGCATATGCGTCTACAATATAAACTAGCCTCTGACAACCTCAGATCCGCTCAAAATTCCCTAAGCACTCATAACACCCCTGAAAATAGAGCTAAATGGTTAACTGCAAAAAAATCTTTTGACGCTTGGGCAGACAGGACTGAGATGCTCCATAGAGATCATATAGAAGCCCACCTGCACAAGTTCGGAAACAAATCCGGAAGGATATTAGCTAAACTAACTAAAGGCCCATACAAACCCACACATATATCAACCCTAAAGGATCCCGCAGGTAATGCTGAATCCAAACCCGAGGAAATCAGCCAAATTATGTTGGACTTCTATTCCAATCTTTATGCCCCTGACCCTATACATAAAGAAAAAGCCCACAAATTCCTAGCCCAAGTAAATCTCCCAAAAATTACCCCTTCGCAACTATAGATGCTAAATGCAGAGATTTCACTTGCAGAAATAGTCATAGCCATCCGTCAATTGGCCCCTTCCAAAGCCCCTGGTCTTGACGGCTTCACTGGGGAATTCTACAAAATGCTGATCGATGACATCTCACCAACCCTACAGGGGTCTACTTCACTCTTTGGAAAGGCGGCGCTTACCCCCCTACTGGAAGCCAAGCCATCATTAAACTTTTGGAAAAGAAGGGCAAAGACCCCACCCAACCTGGTTCATACAGACCCATATCCTTACTAAATATCGATGTAAAACTTCTCTCAAAAATTATAGCTACAAGGCTGGCCACAGTTATTCCTGACCATTTAGATCCCGCTCAATCCGGCTTCGTTCATGGCAGAACTGCCACGCTCAACATCAGAAAGGTCCTAGCGGTACTAGAGACTGCAAAAAGAACTGGGGAGGAGAGCATGCCATCATCACCCTGGACACGGAGAAAGCCTTTGATAATGTCAACTTTGATTGGTTATATTTAGTACTTAAACAATTGGGCTTCGAGGGAGCCTTTGTGCACCTTATCAAATCTATGTACTCTGCTCTGGCAGCCAGGCTGATGGTGTCGGGCCTCCTCACCCCTGAGTTCAGGCTACACAAGGGCACCAGGCAGGGATGCCCTCTTTCCCCCTTGCTGTTCAATCTAGCCCTGGAACCGCTCTCTAGGTACCTCAATTATGTGGCCCCTTTACACGGCATTAAAATACGAGACATTGAACTACGCACCTCCCTGTTTGCAGATGGCGTCCTTATATTTACCTCCAAACCAGCCACTGACATACATACCATCAAAAACATCTTCGACTCCTTTAGGTTATGCTCAGGCCTCCGCATCAACTACCATAAAAGTGAGATACTTCTATTGGGATCTCCCTCCACCCCCTCATGGACCACAGCCTCCCCCTTTGCATTAGCACACTCCCACATAACATACCTAGGCATAAATATAGGCAAACTACCCTCGTCCCTCTATCATCTTAACTATCCCCCCTTTTTATTAAAGTGTGCCGAGAATTGGACAGCTGGATGGATCTACCACTTTCGCTCATGGGGAGATGCTACCTAGTAAAAATGGTTACCTTCGCCGGCATCCTATACCCCCTCCAGACAATCCCTTTGCTACTTAAGCATAAGGATGTTCAAACACTAAACAAAAGCATCACATGCTTCATTTGGCAGGGGAAGCGCCCCCGTATCTCTCTCCAAAAATTGCATCTCCCCAGGCACGAAGGGGTTGCAAACCTCCCCAATATCAGACTGTACAACATAGCTTGCCTGCTAAGATTTAGCCTGGACTGGATAACCAATCCTCATGTCACTCAAACTTCCAAATAGAATCGAACATGGCCTACCCCCACTCCTTGGCAGCTCTAATCCACTCCAAATGGAAAACTTTAACACCAGACATTCAACACAACCTCTTGATCAGGGACACTGCAATCGCCTGGAGGGAACACAGGAAACTTCTTAAACTCCCCCCTCACATGTCCAAATTCCTCCCAATCAGGGGTAACCCAAGCTGTCCACCAGGAGAGGCCTACGAAGCCTTTAGTTACTGGGAATCCAAAGGCCTGGAAAATTTCTCCTCTCTATACGATGGAGCCACTGGCTCCCCTCGGAACTTCTACAGCATTACTAAACAATATTCCCTACGGAAAAATCATATCTTTCATTTTTGGCAGTGCACCAGTTATGTACAATCCACCTGCATGGAGAAAACCAAAAAATTCCAAGACAGCATTATAGATACCCTCATCCACAGCAACTCTTACAAGATTTCGGATATCTACAAACCATTGCTAACGTCGATTTCCTCCACTCTCGAAGCCTCATCTGTGGCCAACTGGAGCAGAGACTTCCCTGACCCAGACTTGGTTGGAAAAATTCTAAAAGGGTACCTCACCACCCTGAAGCTCACCCCGAATGAGATATGGCGTGAGACCAAATGAAGATTATGCACCGGGCTCTCATCCCTTTCCTTTCAAGCAAGTCAAGCCCTCAAGCTGCATGCTACCCTCTTTGTCAGCAACATAGACCATCTCTCACACATCGTCTCTGGAAATGTACTTATATCGACACTTTCTGGGAGCGCATCCTGACGTTTCTACATACGGTTACGGGCATCTCCCTACCAAAGGACCCTCTACGTCTCCTCTTTGGCTACTGGGACTTGACGCAACACTCTCTCTACCCGGAGACCATAACCTGGCTTCTCACCACCCTCCTTATAGCCAGAAGAGCCATACTGAAAAACTGGCTCTCTCCCACTGCCCCCTCGGTAAACCAGGTCAAAAAAGACCTGATGGCATTGTACAACCAAGGAAACAGTCCTAACAGATTTTAATCTCCCTAAGGCTGCCAGTTCTTTTCACCGAAAATGGAAGAAATTTGTAACGCATATGCTGCCAACAAAGATGGCCATGTACCAAAAGACCTCTTTTAACTATTTCTTGGACAATACTCAGCAGCCCATCTGTGATGTTCCAAGCGGAACCAACGTTATCTCCCATTAGATCTGGAACGACCCCCCCTAAGTCTCCTGCACTCGGACTATTTGACAAAAGAAACACCTTTTCAGTTAGAATCTGTCCACAATTACAAACACCTTGATCTGTCGGGTATAGCTTCCCTCCCCCCCCCTCCCCTCAACTTTGTGCGATCCATCAGGCTGTCCATGTATTGACTGTCTTTGTTTTCTTTGTTTTCTGGTGCCATACCGTTTTGCTATGCCTTTTACTGCTACTAACTGTTCAATGTTTGACTTTGAAAAATATGCCAATTCTCTCCGAGTTGTTATCACGACTCTGAGTCTTGCTGTATTCTGTTTTTGTATGTACATCTTGCTCAATAAAGTCTCTTGGAAAAAAAAAAAAGTAAGTTGCACCAAAGACCCCTGTCCATGTGCAGATCTATATTTCCAATATGTATTTCCATTAAGCACGTGTCTTGGGCACAAGGGTATGAGTAGATCTGTGGCAAAGTGCACCTTAGTCAATGCTTTGTTCTATTATGTCTAAATGCTTCTCCATATTTGTGGATATATTCTACCATGGTACCCAAAAAAGGTGTGCAGAGGATGCTTTGAGGAGTCACAAAGCTTGCTGCAGCTCATCTACAAACCATCCATTTATTTTCTCTTTAATGTGTGGTTGTTTATACAAATGTCAGCAAAACACATAATACATGAAAAAAATCTGTTTCAGTTATCACGGTAAAAATTAATGCTGTATGTAATTGAGTTGGTGACAAAATGGATAGAATATGTATAAAAGGTCATCATCATTTGCATGGTGATGCAAAACATATGCACTTTGAGGCCAACCACATTAAACTGAAGGTCATATATTCATATTTCAATCTTCTTATATATATTTTCTGATGAAAGATACCATTGTTACTTGATAAATGGCCTTGTAAGCTTTTGAGAGCCATTGTCATTGTTATTAAGCCCTGGAGTCACATTCATTGATTGCATGTATAACATCTATCTATATAACAAACTTGAACAGCATTGCATATGCACATTTTCCTATCTACACATAAACACAGGTAGTGTCTGAACCAACACATACCTGCAGACTATTCACATAAACATTAAAACTGGAGTGTTCCAATGTAGTGAAGGTCATTTAAAGATGCTGGATGATTCCATTGAAAGCAGGACTTTACTCATAACAATTTAATTATTGAATACTAAGTGGAGCTCCAGCCCCCCCTCCAAAAATTAAAAGTCAGCATCTACAAATACTGTAGCTGCTGACTTTTATTATTAGGACATTTACCTGTCCAGGAAGCCCAGCTGATTTTTCAGTTGGCTCTTGGGTGCTGCAGCCTCCTTTCCATTAAAGAGAAACCAGAGGTGAAGCCTTGAGGCTTCACAGCCAGTTCCCTACTGTGCATGTGCAAAGCGCGCTGCGCTTTCTGAATGGCCCGGCGGCGGTGAAAGGAGGAGGGTGGCTGAACTTCTGTGGGACCTCATCACAGCAAGGTCTCCCAGAAGTGTGGACGTGTACCTGTCAAAAACAGGTCCCCTGCTCCGCCCCCCCCGAAAGGTTTCAAATATGGCAGCGGAGGGGGAGGAAGCAAAAAAGCGGAGCTCCCCTTTTGGGTGGAGCTCAGCTTTAATAATTATGATAATTATACTACCAAAGTTAGCATGTGCTGTAAATTTCCTCCTTTTTCTTCTTGCTGGAGGCTGTCATTTTGTTGAAGCTCAGCGCCGTAACTTCCTTATTGGTAAATATCACCCTCTCCTGGTCTTAAAGTGGAGTTACACCCTATTAAAAGTCAGCAGCTACAAAAAAGTGTAGCTGCTGACTTTTCATAATCAGATTCTTCTCCCCCTCCTCCGTACGGCGCCGGCATCACAAGTATGGGGGCCCGACTTTGGCTTCAAAGCCAGGCACGCACTGCGCAAGCGTGAGCCGAGCTGTGAATGGCCGGTGTATCTTCTGTGACCTGTGATGTGTCCCAGAAGATCGCCGGGAGGGAGGGGGAGAGGTGAACTTCCTTCCGGCTCCGCGGCACCAGGAGAGCAAGTGGGACCTGGGACCCTGTGAAAACAGGGTCCCAGCCCCCCCCAAAAAATGACATGCCAATTGTGGCATGTCAGGGGGTCACCAACACTTAAAGTGGAAGTTCCACTCCACTTTAAAAACAATGGTATTTACTAAAACTGGAGCATGCAAAAATCTGGTGCAACTCTGCATAGAAACCAATGAACTTCCAGGTTTTATTGTCAAAGCTTAACTGAACAAACTGCCGTTAGAAGCTGATTGGCTACTATGCACGGCTGCACCAAATTCTGAGTACTCCAGTTTTAGTAAATCTCCCCCTATATGTCACTTTCTTCAATTAAAATATGCATATTAACATGCTTGATTGTATGTCTTAGCTCTAATAGAGAGGAAGGCTGACAGAAGCTTTACAATGCTAAAGTTCAGAGGCTGCTGATGAGGGAGAAAGGAGAGAATTTTCAAGAGATAAGAGAAGACACTGTCCTTGTAAGTTTATCTCTTGTATGTCTCCCTGGCCTGCTTATCTTTTCTCCCTCCCTAATCTGTGTTTTCCACAGTCTGTGTCATTCCTGATGCTTTCTTCCCCCTTCAAAAATAGTAAATCTTAAAGCCGTCAGCTGAACGACCTCTATTGGCTCTGCTTTTGGCATACTGCCCTTTTCACCCTCCTGCACTCAGTAAGAGCTGCTCGGGAGATCATATCTGTGGGACCCATTGGGAGACAGGCTGTCACTTGCAATCACAGAAGTCAGATTTCTGCATTTACAAGAGATAGTGGTTAGCGGAAGAGCAGATGGCCAGAGCCAGAGCTGGCAGAATGGAGTTATGCCATGTTCCAGCTGAATACAAGACCTGACTGTACATACATGAATAAAAGCTGACCATTGAAAGAATTCCTGTCAGTGTAAAATGGTTTGTCTCAACCTTCTAATTGCTGCTTTTTCTGGACAGCTTGGACTGTTGAAGTAAGTTTAAGAATAGCAGACTTCCTGTTCAGAGCACCAGATAAAATAAAAGAAACAAAAAGAAAAAGGAAGAAAACTAGTGCAGCCATCACGCCTAAGTATTGATAAGGTGCAATATAAAAATAAGCTTTTTTGGATTTAATATTGTTTTGATTTTGCAAAAAAGAGCTAACTTCCATTATTGAAAAGCAGTCCTTAATCTACAGAAAAGTAACTTTACAGGCTGATCTTTGCACTACATTTATGAACTGTACAGACTCCAGGATTTTCATGACAAATCCATCCTTCTGGAGGCAAAAGTAGATGAAGGCGTGCGATGTGAATGAGATGAGAAGTGATTTATAAAATTATTTCTACCACTGAAATATTATAAATGGGTTGTTTTACACTTAGCTTTATTTCACAGACGTAAAATTAACAAGATTAATTTTCATATGACCTTTTCTAAATGAGTCATTTTATGGGTGAGAAGTCCTGCCAATGTTCCTTAATGTATAATTTAGGAATAAACTATTATATCAACAGATTGTTTCTAGCACTTTTGTCTAAAAAGAAAACCCACACATGTATGCCAGAGAAAAATCTATCTCTGCATGAAACAGGTGGGTGCCATGGGAACAGGGTGTCAGGTATAATTTTTATCTTAATAGTCAATTGAAATATCCTAGTCTGCAATGCTGAAAGCACTTTATGTCTATAGCTGAAGTGAACTAGTGGGGTGTGTAAGGCTGTATGACACATATGTTTACTTCTCAATCCCAGTATGCAATCTCCACCCAGCTTACTCTCCATAGTGTTTACTCTCACATCATAGCACATAGCTTTTGATCATTTTCTTTTTGTGCTAACCTACCAAAGACATCTTTTAATAGTAGAGAGGCCGTAATAAGGTTCCAGACGTACACGGGCAGGAAGTAATAAAGTTAGGTAAAGTTCTTTTTCTAAATACTTCTTGACAAAATGTAGCCATCAAGAAACACATATCAGAGGTTACCCATATACCTGCAACATCTGGCCAGCCTTCCCCAACTCCACATCTGTATATCCCCCCAAAAATAGATTGCTCTAAAGTGGAGTTAAAATGGCCAGAGTGGCCCTTATCAAATATCATACAAATTTAAATTAAAAAAACATCATAAATAAAATGAGCTTGCACGTCCTTTAATTCCTTCGAGCCTAAGGGTAAAACAAATCTTAATGCCCAAGCACAATTTTGCAACCTTGACATGTGTTAGTAAAACTGTACATATCAACCACAGCTATTTTGTGCATCCAAGTGGAATATACCACCTTTTTTCAGCTCAAATTGGGCTTTCATGTTGTGGTAAATGGTAATGGATATCTCTTATTTTTTTTTTTTTTATTATCAAAGGAAAACTGGTCCAAAATAGTAAAAAAAGACAACATTTTTGTACGTTTAGCTGTATATTTCTTGCTACTACCATAACCTTCCACCAAAGAACAACCCAAAATAAATTATCCTGCTCCTGATGATTGCAGCGACTCCACATATGTGTATATTAGTTGTTGTTTGTATCCGTAGTACAGCCAAAAAACAATAGTGCATATTTTGCTTTTTTTTACCCTACCTAAAACACACTGACATTGACACTAACTGACACTGATACTACATAATTTAAAAAGCAAAATCCTGTCCAAAAAAATACTGACCCTAAACTTAACCCAAACACTAACCCTGGCAATGACCTAGATCAACCCTTGATATAGGTATTTTTTTTATTTTATTCTTTATTTATTTATTTATTTTTTACACACTGTGACAAAACCATCGAGCACCCATCTTGGGTACTTTAGCCACTTCAGCCCCGGAAGGATTTCCAGCTTTACGACCGGAGCCCTTTTTGCGATTCGGCACTGCGTCGCTTTAACTGAAAATTGCGCGGTCGTGCGACATTGTACCCCGAGGCCAGCATTTCGACCTTTAGGAAGGCCCCGACTTCACCGATTTCATGGGTTCTACCCACGAGCTACCAAAACAGTGTCACACATTTTTTATTTATTTATTTATTTCTTATTTTATTTTTTTTATGGATATAGTTCCCAACTAGATCCAGTAACGGTCCCAATCACAAACCCAATTCAAATCCCAGTCATAAAAAAACCTGTCCTAAAACGAAAAATTTAATACATCATAGTCACAGTCAATCACAGTTACAGTCACACAAAATCCATCCCATTTTTTTTCGTTTTATACGTGATAACAAAAAACCGACATGATGCCTATG
>BLSH010300012.1:296573-308395 GCA_018402905.1 Glandirana rugosa | reverse complement strand
GAGAAGCGCCACTCAGTAACATGGTTTTATTAAATGTAGAACAAGCATAAAACACTTACATAAAAGATAGGAAGTAACAGCTCCTCGGGAAGTGGGTGAGCCTCTCTAGTGAGTCTGCAGCGCTGACTGTGTGGGAGACCGGTCCTTAGGAAACCCCAGTGTCGGAAAACAGGAAGCCGGAAAAAGTGTTCCCGGCCCTTGAGTGACATCACCACATACTCTGTGGTGCATTCCAAGCTGGTCCCTCTACTCCATACGGATATACACTACAGGCTTGCCGGCTTCCTGTTTTCCGACACTGGGGTTTCCCAAGGACCAGTCTCCCACACAGTCAGCGCTGCAGACCCACTAGAGAGGCTCACCCACTTCCCGAGGAGCTGTTACTTCCTATCTTTTATGTAAGTGTTTTATGCTTGTTCTACATTTAATAAAACCATGTTACTGAGTGGCGCTTCTCTGGCTTCCTATTCTCTAAAGATGGACTATACTCTTTCCAGTAACTCTGTGTCAAATACTCACTGAAATCAACTCCATTCTTCAAATATCTTCAAGCAAGACATGCACTCCAAAACGTCCTTCCCTCCTCGCCAACGGATCTTTTGAAAAAAACTCCTATCCCTAATGGATACTCCCCCAACTTTCCAACCCAGATTATCTCCTTTCTATAATCTCCTCACAAGGGGCAATTGCACACAGAAAACTCCATCCATGCTATATTGGGAACACGCCCAGACGATGTCAATTATATGACGAAACCGGTCGGCTCGATACCTTAGAAGTGCACCTCTGCATTCCTACGGCCACCATACAAGTTATACCTGGGTTATCCTATTTTCAGGTGTCCTTTATCATTTGATACCACGTGAGTGCAATGTGTTTTTTTAAGTGTTTTAATAAATGAGAAACAGTATTACGCTATGGTTCTCTGTATCTTTTGTCATATTCCTGGATGATCAGTGGAGCGTTTTCCTTCCCTGGTCCTGGGTCAGCTGAAGAGGCTATACATTGTACTAGTTGTGATTACAAGGGACTGTAATGTCCCTGCAAGCTTGTTTTGGCCCTTCCATTAATTTGGAGGCCAATATATTCTGGTAAGCGGACCTGCATTATTGGTGGTGGACACCTCATGCATGTGATCTATTTCCACTCTCTCCACTGGGTGTCTGCATTGTTTGGAAGAGACATTTACATAATAGTTTCTGCCTTAACATCCATGGATCTGTCATTGGACGTTCCTTGATTGCTCCAAACACTTGTTTATGATATTCAGATACATGGACTGTTTTTTTCATTTGTTATATTGGTTTGTGCTTATGTTTCCAAGCGCCGCTACTCTTACTGGCTATTAATCTGATTGGGATATATTATCTACACTCCCAGTAGCAGGCTGCTGGAAAGTCACATGTTCTCTATCTCTTTCAATTAGTTTTTAGCGCAGATATTTCCTGGATTAAGTATTTATATTGGGAACAAACTTGAGAATCCTCCCAAAAGCTCCTCCATAACTGGTATCTTACCCCTGGCAGACATCTATTCCAGCTACTCTCCACAGTTGGAGGAACTGCGGGCACAGGGGCTCATCAACCCACATATTTGGTAGACTGGCCCCAAAATTATAACGTTCTGGACGTCGATGTTCGCCTTAGCCTCCTGCATGTTCAAGCACCCAATCAGCAAGGACCCAAAGCTAGCTCTGCTGGGATGAGGGACAGACTCCTGGCCTACTGAGTTCCATTCTATCCTAACTCACATATTTATAGCAGCTAAACTCACTATAACCAGGAGATGGAAACAAGTGATACCTCCTGATAACACATCCACTGTTCAAATTCTAAATGAAAGTGCCTTATTCAAACTAATGTTCGCCAAAGCCCATCTTCTGTTGGACAAGTTTACGACTACATGGTCTCCTTGGACAACTCACCTTTCCTGCACTATACCCTTACCCTAGTTGACAATTACAAATCTGACAACTAACATTTTAGGTATCGCCACTTACTATTGACTACTTCACACTGCTAAATCTTCCACGTTTGGCACATGTATTTGCTCCATATCGAGGTGTCATGCCTGCCTATTTCCTACTTCCCCCACCTTATATCTGATGTCCCCTCTAGCCACTAAACTACCTACCCCATGTCCTCCTACCCCTCTCTTTCTCCCTGCCTTTTCTTACATCCAAATGCCTGACAGCCAATGCTGTTTTTATTACTTGTTTGTTACAGCATTACTCTGATTACTTGAATTATTGCTTCTGTTGTTCCAATTGGTGTCATGGCTTATTGAAACAAAATAAAAACATATTGAAATTAAAAGCCTCTTTTGTATTTATTCAAATATCTGATGCACAGACTGCCATTTGATTCTGCAGTTCTAACGCATTTCACTCCACCTGGAGCTTATTTGTAGAGAAATGTAAAGTGGTATGGCTTGCAGTGTATGGAGTGGAACATAAGAACAAGCAACAGATCTTGCATGAAAAGATCTGCTTATCTTTAAGCAAATTAATACACTATATAAAAGCTGAAAAAAAATGAACCAAGAACAAAAACATAGAATATACTTACCTCCTTCCTAAAGATGCAAGTAAACTCACTGTGCCTCACTGCTGCTTTCAGGGAAATCTGGGTACTCAAAGGGCCAGTTCACAAAGGAACGGACAGCTGCCAGAGCGCTTTACCTGTCCGGCAGCTGTCCATTCCTGACTGCGGTGTGTGATTCAGCGCATCACAATGGCTTCCTTTTTTTTCTCAAACAACTTTATTTGACGTTTACAAAAATATACTTCATTCGTGTCATTGTACAGCAGTGTGATGCACTTTTGCACAGCTCTGTACTGCATTGCAGTGTGAATGGGACACACAGGAAACAATTGTTTTCTGTGGGTGCTTGCAGCGACAGGCGTTTTGCAGTAAAAATGTTTCAAGCAGTGCATATACATACTGCATATGATTTATATATAACTTGTCAAAAGAAGCCTGTAGTGGGATAGACATGAGATTCCATTGTTGCCTGCTCCTCAGAATACAAGTTTCTTGGTAGCCTGTGGCTTCAATAACTTCAGTCACTGACCTGGAACATGCACATCAATTAGTGTCAGAGTAAAATCAGACATCCTGATCTACATACTTGTTTCAGGTCAGTGCCTCTACTAATTAAACCACAAGCATGATAACCAGGCAAATAGCATTTTCAGAAGAAAAGATCAGCAAAGGCAGACTCTATAGAAAGCATGCTTATTTTACCTTATTACCTGAGGTTGTTGGAGCTTTTTTGATGGTAGTTTAGTCTGTTGCTATAAGATGCAGAGGAGTGAAAAGAACAAATGATCTGTATGTAATAAAGACAGTGAGCATCACAGAACATTTTTCATTTATAGAACAGAGAAATTTATAGAACCCTGAATTATGCTTGCAGTCAAGCAGAATATTATGCCTATATTGAGAGTATATGTTGCCCATAACCTTCATCTATATGAATAATTCTGCCAATTAAATGAAACCTAGATTGCTTCCAAGAGTAACACCGTCACAGCTGAATTTCTAATTGCAGATGTGTAATCTGTACTTTATACTATATACCACTGCAGTGATGATATGGAGGTGTATTTTTTTTATGGCTCTTTCTTTTGTGCTGACTGCCTTGAATAAGTTCTTTACACACCGCAGAGGAGATCACAAACTTTTTGTCTTCCAGTTACAATGTGGAGGGCGCAACAAAAATCAATAGGATGAAACTTGCTTTTGTATATTACCAAGCCTGTGATGAGTACTCTGATAACCCATTTCACCACCTCTCAGATTACACAGAGATCCCACAAAATTAAAATAAAGGGCCCACTTAAAGCAATGTGTAATTGAAACAACCATGTACACACCAGTGTAGAGTAGGTCACCATGCACAATGCACTTCCCCCCTAATATGAGAAAAACCTGTTTTTCTGTAACAAAGCACGTTGTAGTACTGATCATCCAGCAAATGTCACAGAAGTATATAAAGAGTGTTAAGAAATTAAAGCAATGGAGCTGAAAATATTGAAAAAAAAAAGCACAAAGAAAAGGCTAATGATGTATTTCTCCACGGTGGCATCCCCAGGGTACTCTAAAATTGGGACAAAGCGCATACAGTCTCAGATATCCAAGAAGAAACACAATTGTGTAAAATGAGCAGTTGTGGCAGAAAAAAAAAATCTATCTCTTGCCCATAGGTTTTATGGTAATAATATTTTAGGATTGTGTATTTTCTACCTTTCAATGGTTTCACTTGGATGTGAGTGCTCTGCAGTGTATATTATATTTAGTCTCATATTCATTTCAAATATCTTCACACATACAAACAAATACAAACCTGCTATAAAAAAAGTACATAGTTTCTTTTCCATAAGGCTGCCTTCTGAGAATTATTTCTCCTCCTACCTGTGTACGAAACTAAAGACTGCAAAGTACAATTAGTATGTTCTGTGCCAGAAACTGAATTGCTCACGCTTTCCTGAATTCTCATGCATATTTATATCTGCATAGAAAACATAAATAAAAATTGGTTGCAATGGTGCACCACGATGATAGGTACTGGGCTCACCGGACTTATTATTGAGTAATGCTGCCATTTTTGTTGATTTAAACAAAATTATGTAGAATTACTAATACTTGGCAGGATGGTGACATGTTGCAGACGAAATTTGATAACGTGGCACCCTGGACAGTAGAATTACAAAATAAACCTAACTGTATTTTAGGTAAAAGTTGTCTTGTAAGCCAAGGCCTTGCAGACCAACTGTTCTAATATATACTTCTGACCCCAACTAGCAGTCTTTACTGTGCGTCTTTGTGAATGAAAATGATAGCAAAACTAAGAAACCTATGAAAGTTTAAAAATGACATTGTATAGGGGTGTTATGATACTATTTATTATGATGTATATTAAGATAACCATTAGAGCATGGGAACAGGCCCGAAAACTTGCCTGCCCCAGTTACTTGGGAGTCTCCCCCTTAGCCCCATTGTGGATGAATCCCGAGTTGCCAGTATTTTACAAACCTCCAAACCCAATGATTTGGGCAATAAAAGGGGTTAAAACATTAAAAGATATCACTGTGCTGGAGGCGCATGCGCGGAAGCTCTGAAGATGGCAGTTTAGGCTGGGAGTTCTGCACTGCCCGAACGATGCAGCTCCCACACAGGCACACAGCATGCTTGGATCCCCGCTCCTTCGACAGCCTCTGAGAGCCTGAGATCAGCAGTTTCCCCCCATGTCAGCGGGATCCGTCCGCAGGTCACTGGAAGCCCAGGTCCAGTTAGCTGGGAACACGGCCGGCGGATCCAAGATAATAACCACACCTCCCCAGGGACAGGACACATGAGGCTCCTGCGCCCTCTCCCAGATGGCGGACACCACACCACTCGGCTCCCCCTCACTGGCACATGTGAGTAAAACCCAGCCAGGAGCAGTCTCCCCAGCTTCAGCAGAGTCCCTAATAGGGCACACCATGGAGGACCTTCTCTTATCTCCCATGGAGGAAAGCATACTAGTGTTCCAGGCAGGGGAGGCCCAACTTATGCAGCAGGCCCCCCACCCCACTAACATAGCAGACATGTTCGCTGGGTTCTCTGAGATGTTCAGCACATGCCTCTTCCAAACAGCGGCTAAAATTACTGGGTACATTAAAGCAGAACTTGGGCAATCGTATAGAAACCATTAAAACGCATCTGGATAATACTATTTCCAGAACGAATCAAAACACGGATAGAATACAGGAGATACAAGACCAACTAGAGACTGCACCTTCTAAAATCGACGACCTTGAAAATAGGTCGCGCACGTACAACTTCAGAATCAGGGGGCTCCCGGAAACAGTGACAGATTTTAACACTGCAGTAAGCTCGCTTATACAGGACATCCCCCAATCTAAATTGAAGCTGGACAGGGCCCACAGAGCTCTCGGCCCCCCACGCTCAGATGGACTGCTGAGGGACATAGTAGTGAAACCCCACTACTTTGCAATCAAAGGGGAGGTCATGCAACGCTCACAAGCTGCCACACACCTTACAATTCGGGATCATGCTGTACAAGTGTTCGCCGACATTTCTCCAACCACCATACAGAAAAGAAGCGCGTTGAAACTGCTCCTTCTGGCTATGGCACAAAAAGACATTAAATATTGTTGGCAGTTTCCATTCAATCTCAAATTTACCTACAAAAACAAATCATACTCCTTCTCTAAGTTTGTGGATGGGGAAAAACTCCTTCTACACCTGGGGACCATTTCTCAAACTCCGAACTCCCTCCTCCAAGGCTCCCAACCTAGTACATCCAAGAGACAAATGCCCAAAAGCCCGGTCACCCCACTGTGGCAAAAACCTAAACCCAAGAGGACAAAGGAGTGAGTTATAACACCATGATGTTTTTTTCAGAGAAGTCTTCAGATAGAAGACCCATTCTTCCCCGGGTCAACCATTGAGACTCTATCCTTGTTTGGACACCACGGGAGTTAACAGCTTACGTTTCAAGACCTGCCCTCCCTACGAGCCGGTTCAGGAACTCACTATCCTTTCCACCGGAAGACTCTCTGGCTGACCTAGGCCGGCAGTTAGAGGGCTTGCTCCCTCTATATCACTCTATTTTTTCAGCAACCTTTTGTTATAATGCTTTCATGCTTTTTCAGTTATGGGGCCAGTAAGACTGTGACATGGACCTTCCCTCCTTCATTGTGCTTTCCCAGATGCTTCAGGGACTCAGCTGGAGGAAGTTCATTCGGATAAGCAGCAGGCTCTACTTGAGAAGCTTTGCCACTGAGGCTCCAGACATTAATCCCTGACAGGCTGGTCATGAACGACTTCGGGTATACAGGGGTATCCCCAGGGTACAACCCCCTCTCAGAGCCATTTCCTTAGAGTTTGCACCAGTTGTGCTGTTATTATTATAATATGCTACCATTTTATATTTTCATCTGTATATGTTATGCTACGTTACAAGGGCGCTCCGGACGGAGCAGTATCAATGCACCTCTACCGAATCAAGAGACATGGGCTTCACATCTCACTTGATTGGGAGTTCTTCTTCTCAGGCAGAAGAAGATCTTATTGTTAAACCTGAGGGATCGGAGGACATTGGCTCCTCCTCTATTCAATCTTCATCATTTTCCACATGGTACAAGTTCTTACCTCACTGCTACCCTCTTTTTTTTCTCACCTTTTTCTCTTCCCTAGATGCCCTGTCGGACGCTCCCTCCTCTTACCACATAGAAGACAGCAACTTGGAACGTGGCACGCTATCCGGTCCCACATCCATATGGTCATAGGGTAAGTGACTCTGCGTTGTTCGGGGTTTCCCCACTCTGCTCAATGGCTGATTATTCCCCGCCACCCACACAGCTCCGTATAGTTTCCCTCAATGCTCAGGGCATGAACTCTCAGATCAAAAGACGGAAAATTCTCTAATATCTCCACAGCAAAAAGGCGGACATTATTCTGCTCCAAGAGACCCACTTCCCAAAGTCGTATACTCTTAAATTTATTCAAAATTCCCAAATTTCTTCTTAGCTAATGCAGAAAATAAAACGAAAGGAGTGGCCATTTTGTTTTCACACAACTGTAAATTCACCCTGCAATCGATATATAGGGACCCAGAGGGCAGGTTCATTCTGACTAAGGGGACCCTGGATGACCACCTTTACTCTATCATTACCTTATTACGCTCCCAATCGTGGCCAAGCCAGGTTTTTTGAGTTCATGCTTAACCAAGTAGATCCCTTACTAGAGAGTCTCATAATCATAGGGGGAGACTCGAATATAGCATTTGATGCGGGCCTTGACAAAAAACTTCCACTAGGGGTACAGAAGACTTGTCCGACCAAGCAGAGCTCCCACACATTACCAAAAATCCATTCCTCAAATGGTATCAGTACTAACAACCCACAGAAAATATTGAAAACATTCCATGATTTCTATAAAAAGATATATAAAGAAGAGACACAGGCCAAACAGTCAACACTAAACGCTTTTTTAGACTCCATCCCTACTCCTAAATTAGAGGACCACCATATAAAAAATCTAGATGCCCCGATTTCTTTGGAGGAAGTAGCAGCGGTCATCAAGAATTTAAAAAAGAATTCCGCCCCGGGCCCAGACGGGTTCTCAAACCTTTACTACAAATCATTTGTCACCAAATTAGCCCCATACCTAGCCCGCTTCTTCAATGCATTGAGGAAAGGTGTTTCCCTGGGTCGGTCACTCAACACAGCTTTCATCACTGTAATCCCAAAACCAGGGAAAGACCCTGGTGAAGTCGGCAACTATAGGCCTATTTTGCTGATTAGTAACGACATGAAGACATTAACCAAAATTCTAGCAGACAGACTATCATTGTTCATTGGCCACTACATCCATAAAGATCAGGTGGGGTTCATCCCAGGCAGGCAGGACCGGGACCAAGTGAGAAGATCGATAGACATTATATCACTGTTACATTTGGGGTGGGATGGTGGGAAACCACAAAAAGGTCTTTTGCTATCATTAGACCTACAAAAGGCCTTTGACTATCCTGGAATTACTTATTCAATATTTTACAGCGGTGGGGGTTCGCGCAAAATTTTCTGAACATATTGGGATTACTCTACTTGAAAACCCGAAGCGAGAGTGAGATGCCAGGGTTTTTACTCGGACTCCTTCCAGATATATAAGGGCACAAGGCAGGGTTGCCCACTATCCCCCCTGGTATTTGCAATAGCTATAGAAACCCTTGCTCTAGCTATTAGGGATAATCCGGACATACACAGGGTAAAATGTGGATCACGCACACACAAATGTGCCCTGTTCGCTGATGACCTGCTGCTGTATATTACCTCACCACTTATTTCACTACTTATTTCTGTCGCCTTTTGGATGACTTTGGAAACATATCAGGACTACGGGTTAATATGTCTAAGTCCCAAGCCCTAAACATAAACGCTCCAGATGAGCTAGCATCCCGCCTCAAGGCACATTTTAAATTTTCTTGGAGTGACTCCTACATTCCCTACCTGGGAGTTAACCTGCCAGCCAAATTTGACCGAATATACGCGTGCAACTTTCCCCCATTATACAAAAAATAGAATCAGATATGAAAGATTGGTCCTGAATAAATCTATCATGGCTGGGCAGGGTGCATTCAATTAAAATGATACTGCTCCCTCGCTTTTTATATCTGTTTAGATCTTTACCCATTCCCATTAACAAAGAGCACCTGCGACGCTTCCAGGCCAAAATATTTTCCTTTGTTTGGGGCTCCAAGGGCTCCCGCCTAGCGAGGGGGACCCTCTTTCGAGCCCGGAACAGAGGAGGCTTGGGCCTGCCCAACCTGCCCAGATACCACCAGGCTGCCCAGCTTGCGCAGATTTCCACAGTTTATGCCCAATATACCAAACCAGACTGGGTGTCTATGGAAAGAGAAGCAGTCCCAAAGTTTACCCTAGACTTTTTGATGTGGTGCCAGGCTAGCAAACGCCCAGCAATCCTGGCCCCAACACTGTCTTTCTCCATGTCACTGTGGGACAAACTTAAACTGAACCCTGCACTGGTCTCTCCGATTCGCCTCCTAACTCACCTCTTCCACAATCCAAACTTTCCCCCAGGAATGGACATAAAAGCATTCAAGTGGTGGACTGATAAGGGGATGTATAGAATAGGCCACTTCTTCAACTCTCGGGGACCCCTTTCCCTAGCCCATTACACGAAGAAACTCGGAATACCCCCCTCAGAAACATTTAGATTCCACCAAATTTCTCATTTTCTACACTCTATCTAGGAGTCGAAATTACATCCACCTGAAATTACACCTTACGAACAATGGTGCGGCCAACTAACGGAGCAAAGGGGGGAATCTCGACAATATATGAGTCACTTTCCAGGGTCAACACCAAAACGGCTTTCATGCTGGCATGGGAGAAAGTCCTGGATCATGAATGGAAGTTGGCCGAATGGCACACAACAATCACTAACTCGATCAGAGGCATCATGAATGTCACTTTGATGGAGGCAGACTTGAAAGTTCTGACAAGGTGGTACTTAGTGCCATCCAGACTTCCGGAACTGCTCTCATGTAGACACCATGATTCATGTTTGGTGGGAGTGCCCGAAAATAAAGTGTTCTGAAACAAGATTTTCTCAATAATTAGTAAAATCACGGGTCTATCTATCTCCAAAACCCCCCACATCGCGTTACTGAATTTCCCAATAGACAAAAACGAATAAAAGCGAAAAGGCACTTAAAGCTTGGAAACAACCTTCAGTCTACATCAACACAGTAGAACGAAAAATGTTGTGGCTCATGGTCCAGGAAAAAATGGTTAGCACACTTCAAGATACTGTTAAAAAGTTTGAAGCGACATGGGAACCTTGGGCAAAGTTTATGAACATTTCCCTAATGCCTGTCTAGGTGGCTACTTTCCTGGAGCCGGAGAGCTCCGACAGGACATCCTTACCTCCTTTTCTCACTCCCTCCCCCTCCTCTTTTTCTGACTTTCCTTCCTTCTCTTTTCTTACATTTCCATTACCATTTCTTCTGATGAGGGCAGGAAGCTTATAAGCACTCATCCCAACATGTACCGTTGAGCATTGGGGCCTAACATTTAGAAGGTATGGGATTCTAGCCCATCCCACCAAAAGCCTGTGAGTACATAGGCATAAGGCTCAGAGCGCATTCCATACCTATCTTCCTTGAAGCATCACTGCCAAGCGGGGCAAGAGTTTTTTCTCTGCCCCTCCCCCTCATCTATATCAGTTGACAGACTTATTCTTTTGACCCACACATAGCATCCAGCCTCATTCTCAGCATAAGTCTCACCCTGCAATTTTTGTTTTGGTTTTTGTCTCCCTTTTATTTTTCTCTACCTATTGAGATGGAAATCACTGTGTTGTAGTGAACATCTCACAAAGGGACTGAATGACCTCAGGTCGCTTAGACAGGGACCGCTCACCGCCTTTCGACACAGTGTGTTCCCAAAAGGGGTGTCGGGGGCGGAGACGGGTCCCACCTGTACTTATTAAGCACAGGGTCAACCTCGGTCCTTTCCCTTTCTTACTCCTGGAACAAAACAGGAGCAATGTCGAAAACTTATCTCAGGTTGTCTGTATTTGTAATTGCTAGAGTCTGTAATGTAACACCCTTCTTTTGAAAACAATAAAAAGATATAACCTAAAAGATATCACTGTAATACAAATTCTTCTGTCCTTTGATCAAATGAGGACTAGACACGACCTCCCCAATTCATATTATTTCAGATTTCTACAGATTCGCTATGCATTCCAGACTCAATTTCAGGAAGCCAAAGTGGAATCTTTTCTCTCTGACCTTGAAAATCTTCTACTAGCAGAGGATCTACCCAAAACATTGTCAGTAATAGAGTTGAGCGAACACCTGGAAGTTCGGGTTCTGCTGGTCCGTCCGAACTTCGTGACAAAGTCCGGGTCCGGGTCCGGACGGAACCCGAACGATCGCACGGACGGTCGTCTTGGGCTTGAAGGTCCACAAGCGAGTTGAGATAATGACTGTTACAAAACCCATCTAGGAGACGATCATCTTCTAAAAGTTCCAGTCTCTCTTTTCTAAGGTGAAACCGAAGGACTTTAACTCAGACCTTACGTATCGCTTAGACATCTTTAGACTTTATTATACTTAACCCCTCCAGCACAGATCAGGAGTAAACTAGTTTCCTGTCTTCTTAAACATAATGTCACTATAGAAAATCCAATATAGAAAAATAACAAAAGTTTTCTTCCCACAATGTAATGTCTGAGATCGTTAATGTTTATGTCTGTTGGACTCTATTCAAAAGCTGTAACGAGGAC
>BLSH010300012.1:231262-248266 GCA_018402905.1 Glandirana rugosa | reverse complement strand
GGCCATAGATATCAAAAGGCAGTTAGTAGTTAAACAAGCTTAGTTATATTTCTGCAGTTATATAAAAGCATTAGTCAGTCTCACTGCTAAGCAAATCCACCAACCTTCCTCTTGAAGAAGCATAAAAAAACAACCTGCAAGAATGAATTGCAAATTTTATTGCTGCTTATTATTACTATGACTGACTACAGCACAATATTTCGTTTCTTTGTCATTTGCATGAAGATATGTGTTTCTGAAAAATGTCTGCGCACATACCTAACAATAATCCCTGTTCAGGAATTCTGTTCGGGAAATGTGTGAGCAGATTTTCAACTACGCTGGGAAATAAGCGCCAGCAAGTTCACTGTGAAACATTGTAAATACACCAAGCGATAAACAACACAGCAACAATAGAGAAGCCAAGGTTACTACAGAAATCAAACTGAACTATATCTAATGAAAATACAAATGGTATTGTAAATAGTGTTGCCAACCGCCAGTAAATTTACTCACAGTTTGTAAAAATCAGTGATTTTTACAACTGTCTATAAATATCAGGGTCTGATAATTTGTCATGCTGAGCTGACTTTTTAAGTGTAAACCGGGCAAACTACTTGATATGGGTATTGTCAGTGTTTCCATGTTGTGTTTAAATATCAATTGTCTTAGTTTTTAATAGGAGTTAAGTTATTTTTCAGGTTGCCAGTAAAAAATGTGCTCCGCCAGTAAATTTTCCATGTTTTGCCAGTAAAAAATGCTAGGGGAGGTTGGCAACACTGATTGTAAATAAATACCAATGTACAGACAACAGGTACCCAACCCAAGCTTTTTACAGCAATACCAATGCTACAGACAAAATTATATACAAAGCAATGTAGCAATATAATTCAAAGCTAAAGAACATAGCTCCCAACTGCCCCTGATTTCGAAGGACTGTCCCTGATTCAGAACAAAATCCCTCTGTCCCTCTTTCCTCCTCATTTGTCCCTCAGTTTGGTCTGATCTATATAGTTGCATAAAAAATGCGCTTTTTAACCTTCAAAAAGTGTTTCCCAGTGCTAAACCTTTCATCCAATTTCTAAATGGCTGCATGACTAAATTTTAAAAGCCAGTATAAAGGAATAGTAGTGGTAAGAAAAGAACTTGCGGGTTTAACTAATCATTTTTTGTATAATTCTCCGTTAAGGGAAGGGGTATGTCTCCGTTAAGGGAAGGGGTATGTCTCCGTTAAGGGAAGGGGTATGTCTCCGTTAAGGGAAGGGGTATGTCTCCGTTAAGGGAAGGGGTATGTCTTATGCCTACATACTTTTTCTAATGGTGTCCCTCCTTTCCATCTCCAAAAGTTAGGAGGTATGGAAGAATGGTGCAAGGTAGAGCACTGCTGGTACTTGTGATCATAGGAAAACTGAAGGTTGGCCAGCCCGGAAGAAGAAAGAATGCTGAGAGAAATGCAGGGATATAAAGCCTTCCAGAAGTCAGCTGGAGCTGGTGACTATCTGTTGGAGCCAAGGACCAGAAGACTGCAAGGAGATACCTGCTTGTGGCCTTTGAGAGCACATAGTGCTGATAATGAAACACAGTGCCATTAAAAGGTGAAGCAGAACTGGCAATGATAAACTAGCATATAATTTCAACACTGGGGTTGATTTACTAAAGGTAAAATAGACTGCACTTTGCAAGGAAATTTTCCCCAGAGCTTAGTGAATGAGGCGAAGCTCTGCTGACTTCAATCACCCAATTAGGTGCAAGCAAAAATGCTGTCTTTTTTATTTTCCTTGCACATGATTGGGAATTCTTTGCAATGTGAAAAGTCACCACATTCACTAAGCACTAATGCAGTGGTTCTCAACTCCGGTCCTCAGGACCCACCAACAGGCCAGATTTTAAGCATTACTTTGGGGAGATGCAGACTAGAATACTGCAATCACTGAGCAGCAAATGAGATCACCTGTGATGTATTTCAGTTATCCTGCAAACCTGGCCTGTTAGTGGGTCCCGAGGACCGCAGTTGAGAACCACTGCACTAATGTATGGAATTAATTTATGGAAGCCTGTTTGAACTATTGGTATACTCTTTTACTGTATTTTCCATTGGCCAAGAACTGAACCTGCAAAAAGCCATTGTTTTTCCAGTGTAGCTAATGGAAATGCCGATTTAAAGTGTTACTAAACCCAGGACCCTGCATTCGCTATATCTGATCTCCCGCAGTACACAGAACATGGAGATGCAATAATTTTAGTAAATATAAACTGCTAAATATCTTTTCGCATCAGCAGTATATAGCAGTCTTGCGACTTCTATCAGTGTCTGGTTAAAGCTTGTAGGTGAAGTTTTAATTCTACTCAGACTTTCCTAAGAGGCTGCAGGACCCCTGACCCTCTGTATGGACAGTGCTGATTGGCCCTGTGCTGGTTACATGCACTCCCCCAAGAAAAAAAAACAACTCTCTAGCAATACACACCAAACTGAGCATGTGCCCCCAAGGCTCTGTACTATCTGGAGATGGACTGAGGACAGTAAAAGAAGGGGAGGATCCGAGAAGACAGGATCAAACAGCCTTTATACACAATGTGCAGGATTAACCCCTTAGGTTCCACAGTGAACATAACAAGCATGCTTTACTACATATAGAGACTGATTTTACTATTGTGGGTTTAGTAACACTTTAACCACTAGACTACAATCTGTAGATGAAAATTTTTGGACATATGTCTATTTGATGTTAGATGTGCAATCTACATTGAGCATAGACACCTATGTAAGGTCTTAAAGTTGTTTTAAAGCCTGAAGGATTTTTACCTTCATGCATTCTATGCATTGGCTCCCGCTGCTGTCAATCACAATCAGTGAGGAGGGAGCAGGGGTAGGGCTGAGCCACATTCTGTGTGTCTTATGGATACACAGAATGGGGATTGGGAGGGAGGGAGTGAGCACGCAGGACTGCCCCCATAGCAAGAGGCAAGGGGGAAGAGCCCAGAGTGCTGGCGAGGGCCCGAGAAGAGGAGGATCTGGGCTGCTCTGTGCAACACCCTTGCACAGAGCAGGTGAGTATGACATGTTTGTTATTTTTTTTTAAACTAAGCCTTTAATATCACTTTAATTCTGAGATCATGTTGCCAATTGCAGGTCTCTTTGCACACTAAAGCTGGGTATACACGGGCCAAATGTCTGGAGACAACGGCCAGTTAAAAAAAAAACAGCCCACATTCAGTCCGTGTGTATGTCCTTCTTTCGGATTAGTATGCTTGAAAACCAGCATCCGACTGACTCCTGATCAGCGCTCTCAGCCAATGACAGAGAGTGCTGATCGGAATTCTCCGGTGGGGGGGGGGGGTGTTCCCCTGTCAGAACACAACAGCTCAGCAGGGGAGATTGCTAACTAACATGAGCTGACAGGTCTTTTTTCATTTAACCCCTGTGGTTGAATGAAAAACAAACTAATAGTGTGTACCTGGCTTAAAGGGGTCATAAAGTCAGAAAGTTTTTTATGTTAATGCATTCTATGCATTAAGATGAAAAGCCTTCTGTGTGCAGCAGCCCCCCTCTGCCCCCTAATTACTTATCTGAGCCCCTTCTCTGTCCAGCGATGTCCACGAGTGTCTCGTCTATCTGAGAATCTCCCTCCTAATTGATTGAGACACAGCAGTGGCGCCATTGGCTCCCACTGCTGTCAATCAAAGTTAGCTAGCCAAGCAGGAGAGAGAGGGGGCAGAGTCTGAATGGACACAGGGCTCCATGTCTGAATGGACACAGGGAGTTGTGACTCGGCTCAGGTGCCCCCACAGCAAGCTGCTTGCTGTGGGGACACTCAACAGGAGGAAAGGGCCAGGGGCACAGAAGAGGGGCCCGAGAAGAGGAGGATCCGGGCTGCTCTGTGCAAATCTACTGCACAGGGTAGGTAAGTATAACATGTTTGTTATTTTAATAGAAAAAAAAAACAGATTTTACAATTACTTCAACAATCAGAAACTAATCAGTGGTTACTGATAATGTGGTCACATCATCACTTACTTTTCCAGCCTGCAGATAGCACTACTAGGTACAGGGTCATCTGAATAAATATAGTGATAGAATCATTAGGCCTCATGCACATGGGCATTAGAGAAACACGCTGCAAAGCTAGTTCTGACGCCAGGAAAAAGCGGCTGTAAAAATGTGCTTTTAGTAGCTTTTTTCATTGATGTCAATGCACGTTTAGCCTCGCTAGCTTTTAGCATAGTTTCTCTGCCTCTATTCAAAATCAGTGGTTTCCTATGGGAGCCTATTTATTTGAATAGCAGTAGCACCAGAAGTCGGATCACCGGACGGTGACGTTACAAGGGGGTGGGCCTCCAGATTATGTCACCGGGTTGCCCCGCCCCCATAGCTATATAAGTACTGGCACACAGCGGACCCAGCATTACACCAGGAGAACACGTTGAGGCAACATCGAAGGAAGAACAGAGGGAGAAGACAGCGAAGAGAGAAGACCCGGCAGAAGAGGGAGAAGACATCGGAAAGAGAAGACCCAGCAGAAGAGGGAGAAGACATCGGAGAGAGAAGACGCGGCAGAAGAGGGAGAACACATCGGAGAGAGAAGACCCGACAGAAGAAGAAGAGATCGGAGAGAGAAGACGCGGCAGAAGAGGGAAAAGACAGCGCAGAGAGAAGAACTGGAGAGGGGAGAAAAACCGGCAGAGTGAGAAGACATCGCCAGAGGACGGAGAAGAGTCGGAGATGGGAGAAGAAATTGAAAGAGACGCCGGAGCTGATTTAATAAATTACTTTAAAAACCTGTGTAGTGTTTTCATTTGTGACACTTTTTTTGGGTGAATGGGGAGGGGTACAATGTACCCCATACTCATTCACCTATGGTGGGGGCTGGGATCTTGGGACCCCCTTGTTAAAGGGTCTTCCAGATTCTGATAAGCCCCCCGCCTGCAGACCCCGAGAACCACCGGGGCCCTTGTCCTCATCAACATGGGAACAAGGTGCTTAGAGGTGGGGGCAAAGCACCCAACCCCCCCATGTTGAGGGCATGTGGCCTGGTATGGCCCGGGGGGGGTGCTCGCTCATCCCCTCCTTTCCTGACCTGCTGGGCTGCATGCTCGGATAAGGGTCTGGTATGGATTTTGGGGGGATCCCACGCCATTTTTTTGGCATGGGGTTCCCCTTAAAATCCATACCAGACCAAAGGGTCAGTTATCTCTTGGGGGAACCCCACGCCAATTTTTGTTTTCATTTTGGCAGGGGGTTCCCTTCAAGATCCTCAGCACACAAGTCGCACCGCAAGTTGGATCATCATGATCCGAATACTGTTGCTACTTCTATTTAAATCAATGGGCTCCCATAGGGAACCATTGATTTTGAATTGGTTTCGAATTGGGCCCAATTAGCCATTTTCCCTCCGTGGTGTCATGTGGCTCTTTTGTGTTACAAGTTCTCAGATGTGAATGGGGAGCAGGTGTGTTCAATTTGATGTTATTGCTCTCACTCTCTCATACTGGTCACTGAAGGTTCAACATTGAAGCTCATGGCAAAGAACTCTCTGGGGATCTGAAAAAAAAAATTGTTGCGCTACATAAAGATGGCCTAGACTATAAGAAGATTGCCAAGATCCTGAAACTGAGCTGCAGCACGGTGGCCAAGACCATACAGCGATTTAACAGGACAGGTTCCACTCAGAACAGGCCTCGCTATGGTCGACCAAAGAAGTTGAGTACACATGCTCAGCATAATATCCAGAGGTTGTCTTTGGGAAATAGACTTATGAGTGCTGCTGCAGAGGTTGAAGGGGTGGGGGGTCAGCCTGTCAGTGCTCAGACCATACGCCGCACACTGCATCAAATTGGTCTGCATGGCTGTCATCCCAGAAGGAAGCCTCTTCTAAAGATGATGCACAAGAAAGCCTGCAAACAGACTAAGGACATGGATTACTGGAACCATGTCCTGTGGCCTGATAAGACCAAGATAAATGTATTTGGCTCAGATGGTGTCAAGCGTGTGCGGTGGCAACAAGGTGAGGAGTACAAAGACAAGTGCATCTTGCCTACAGTCAAGCATGGCGGTGGGAATGTCATGGTCTGGGGCTGCATGAGTGCTGCCAGCACTGGGGAACTACAGTTCATTGAGGGAACCATGAATGCCAACATGCACTGTGACATACTGGAGCAGAGCATGATCCCCTCCCTTCAGAGACTGGGCCACAGGGCAATATTACAACATGATAAGGACCCCAAACACACCTCCAAGATGACCACTGCCTTGCTAAAGAAGCTAAGGGAAAAAGCAATGGCCTGGCCAAGCATGTCTCCAGACCTCAACCCTATTGAGCATCTGTGGGGCATCCTCAAATGGAAGGTGGAGGAACACAAGGTCTCTAACATCCACCAGCTCCGTGATGTCATCATGGAGGAGTGGAATTTGGACATTTTCAATTAGTGTACTCACTTTTGTTGCCAGTGGATTAGACATTAATGGCTGTGTGTTGAGTTATTTTGAGGGGACAGCAAATTTGCACTGTTATACAAGCTGTACACTCACTACTTTACATTGTAGCAAAGTGTTATTTCTTCAGTGTTGTCACATGAAAAGATAGAATAAAATATTTACAAAAATGTGAGGGGTATAGTCACTTTTGTGAGATACTTTATATATCCTGTGAACGGGCGTACTGGTACACACATAATGGGCGCATTTTACTATATTCAGGGACTACACACTGCATATCAAAAAAACATTGATGGAAGCCATAACTCTATCTTAGTGGCAAAATGAAAAAAAAATATTAATATAATAACATAAAAACAAATAGAGCCTCTGGGATAATTGCAAAGCCTACCTCTGTTCATGTACTACAGGCTCTGCAGAAAATGATCTAATATAATTACAGTACATTGTTTTTTCCAGAATCTCTGCTAATTGATTGAATCACTGCAAGAGAATAGATTGTATCCACAAATTTGGCCTTGCATTTTTTGTACCTAAATACATTCAACTTCATTATGATTTCATTAGCCTGTTCTTGAGAAAGGTAGAACACAGGTGTGGCATAAAAGAGCAGGAATATGTTGAGTATGTTGTGTTTGGTAAAATAAAATGAAAACCTTATAACTAGCATTGAAGTGTAAATTCACTGAAAACATACAGTTGTGTTCAAAATAATAGAGACTAAACAGTACATCGCTAACAATGGTCAAGTGCAATCCCACTAGTTAGTGGTGATAAAGTGCATAAACATACGTAAACAGATCAATAAAAATAAGATGCATAACATATATAAATGGATACAAATGGATAATATCCAACCTTGATGTACAATAGGCATTAAACTTATAGACTAGTGAAAGTCTTATAAAGTTTCAAAAATCCACCAGCATGCAGTGTGAACCTCCACCATGATTAAATAGGGTACTCTTACCAGATTGATCTGGGTATATGCACATGGGATAAAAAATGGATCAGCCCTTAGGGACATCAATTGGACTCCATGGTTACACTCCCACAGCGTAAGGAACACACTTCTGGTAGCACTTCAACACCTTGGTCACGGTGCAGGATCACACTGCATGCTGGTGGATTTTTGTAATTGCAATTCATTGTCTGTGACAAGCTGCATGGAGAAGTGTATTCACAATATGACGATGCAGACTTTTTCCAGACATTTTTAACATAATTATATGTATTTATACACGCATATGGTTATACTTTATACGACTTTCACTAGTCTATAAGTTTAATGCCTATTGTACATCAAGGTTGGATATTATCCATTTGTATCCATTTATATATGTTATGCACTTTATTTTTTATTGATCTGCATACGTATGTTTATGCACTTTATCACCACTATCTAGTGGGATTGCACTTGATCGTTGTTAGCGCTGCACTGTTTAGTTCGTATTCCCTATCCAATTTATGTTAACATTGTTGTGCTGGAGGCTTATATATTTATATATAATCTTTTTACATTTAGGTAGCGCAGTAATTTCACTTTTTTACATGTGTTCAAAATAATAGCAGCCCAACATCACTAACCAGATCAATCACTGTTTTTGGTATAAATTACATTTCTACATGCCAAATAATTTACTAGTAGGTATACTAGAGAAATAGAAAACCAACAGACCCAATAGTCATGCCATGCATACTGCTGATTCTGTGTAATTGAATCATTAATTGAAAGGGGTGTGCTCTAAATGATAGCAGTGTGGAGTTCAATTAGGAAGGTCATTCAGTCTGTGAAAAAAACAGGTATCCCTTATTTAAGGACAAAGGCAGCAAATGTTGTACATGCTGGGTATAGTGCATTTCTCTCTGAAAATCTGAGTAAAATGGGTCGTTCCAGACATTGCTCAAAAGAGCAGCGCACTTTGATTAAAAAGTTAATTGGAGCAGGAAAAAAATATAAGGAGTGCAGAAACTGATAGGTTGCTCAGCTAAAATGATCTCAAATGCTTTAAAATGGCAACCAAAACCAGAAAGACATGGAAGAAAATGGAAAACTACCATTCAAATGGATCAAAGAACACCCAAAAATGGCAAAGGGTGACCAAAGAAGGTCTAAAGTTACCTGTGAGTACTGTAACAATTAGAAGACGCCTATGTAAAGCCAAGCTATTGGCAAGAAGCCTCCCCTGGAAAGTCCCATTGTTGGAAAAAAACGACATGTGCTGAAGAGTTTACAATTTGCCAAAGAACACATTGACTGGCCCAGAGCGAAATGACGCAACAATTTGTAGACTGATGAATGTAAGATTGTTCTTTTTGGTTCTAGGGGCCGCAGACAGTTTGTCAGAAGACCCCCCAAACATTGAATTGAAGCCACAATACACTTTTAAAACAGTGAAGCATGGTGATGCAAGCATCGTGATATGGGGTTTCTCATACTACGGTGTTGGGCCTTTCTATCACATACCAGGTATCAATGATCAGTCTGAATACATCAAAATACTTGAAGAGGTCATTGTGCCTTATGTTGAAGAGGAAATGCCCTTGAAATGGGTGTTTCAACAAGACAATGACCCCAAACACACCAGTAAGAGAGCAGCATCTTGGTTCCAGACCTACTAGATTATTGTTATGGAGTGGCTAGCCCAATCCCTGGACCTTAATCTAATAGAAAACTTGTGGGGGTGACATCAAAAATGCTGTTTCTGATGTAAAACCAAGAAATGCAGAGGCATTGTGGAAAGTAGTACAATCATCCTAGGCTGGAATACCTGTTCACAGGTGCAGGAGTTGGTCAATTCCATACAACACAGTTGTAAAGCAGTTCTCAGAAACTGGTTATACAACTAAATATTAGTTCAGTGATTCACAGGAAAGCTAAATTGTCAAGAATTTTTCAGTTCATACAGTAAATGTTTGAGTTTTTAAAGAAAAATGTAGACACTGCCATTTTTTGGAAGAGCCTAATATTACTTTTTTCACTTTCTGTAAAGTAATAACAAATTTGAAACATTCTTCTTCATGTTTTGATTTGGAATAGACTGCAGTGTTCCCAATGTATTTGCATGTATGGAAATAAAAGCTATTCTAAGGATTTTGAGATTTACTCACTTTTTTAAACACACTGCTATTATTTTTAACACAACTGTAGGTAGAGAAATAAGAGAAATCTGCTAATGGTCTGTCAGGTAGGACAAGCTCATGTTTGGTATATATTACATTGGTCCAATCTTTTTTAGCTCCATAATATAAACTAATTGAGAAAGCCCCCACTTAGCTGCATCCTTACGGCAACATAACTGAGTGGCCTCCTCCATTGTTTGCTCCGGGCCTAATTCTTCGAACGAGAACTTGTCCTTTAAATCAACTGTTACAGCAGGTTACGGTTAAACTGCTTTTCTGCGTTGATGTGTAAGTCAGCTTGCCAAATTGTGACCTGGCACTAAGGCCAGGATGGATGATGGCCGGTCTCCCATGTGGCAGCAGTGATAAATTGAATAGGTTTATGTAGATACTGTCTATTTAATCACCTGTCAACATTATATAATATTTATTTTTAGAATTTGGAGAGAAAATCTCTTCTCAAGATCCAAGGTCATGGCCTCATGTCTACTACAAACCAAGTAATGTGCTTTTTCTTTTTAGCATAAATTAACAACTTATTCTTGTGCATGGTTGTATTGTATGGGAAAGGTTGCTATAGGTCACTTTTTGGTGGAATTATACTTTTATTATTGATGAAATAAATGGCACACCACATTTACCTTCCCCACACAAGAAATGTAAGGAGTCGGTTTTCCATTATCAGTGATTCGTTTTACTGTTCATGCACAGATCACCAGAGTTACAAACGAGGCACTGAGAAGGTGATAAACTAGTTAAATTAAAAGCTACTAAACTATTAGGCCTCATACACACGGCCTTTTTTTTCACGATGAGCTGGAAAAACGCTCACCAATGCGCATTAACGCCATAGCGGCAGTTACCGGCGGTTTTAGCGCCGGCGTTTTCAAGTTAAAAACAGCAGAAGAATTTTTTTACGCAAAATGCCTATAGACGCCGACACTCATTGACACACACTAACACGCATTAACGCCGATGCAAAACGCAGACGAAATCGCACTTTTGACGCTGATTTTTGCCTGACGTTGGTCCAGACGTTTTGCTATTACGCCCGTGTGTATGAGGCCTGAGGGTTCTTGTATTTAGAAATCTTTTCATGTATAAAGGTAAAAGATATTACCTAATATTTTCAGTTTGCCATTAAGGCATTGGCTTTAATTCAAAGCTCAGCCATGACCGTGAAACCCACCCATTTACATCCTATCCAAAAACAATGGTCTTATTTGCCAGTAAGACTCCCTACAGAAGAGAGCTAATGGGTGGAGCTTAGTGCCTAGGGCAGGCTTAAACTGAGGAAGTTGAGGTCTCATTGGCAAACTGCAGTTCACAATGGGGCACTGAAGACTTTTCTGGACAATGGAGGTAACTCAGGGCCTTTTGGTGCCTGCTTCAAAGCAGCACTTTTAGTTTCTTCAGTATTCGGAATGAATGACGGGTTCACTTTAAGTGCTTATGTACACTGGCATTTGTTTTTTGCTTCTGACTTCTGCGCTTGGAACAATTTAAAATGCAATTTTAATGTAGTATGTTCTAAACTGCTTTTCTGAATCGGAAAGTTAATATACCTACAAAAATAAAATATAAAAAGAAACTTAACGCTAGACAAAAAGACTTCAAATAACACACTACCTTGGACATGCTTCTTGTCTTATGCTCATACTATGTAAGGCTGGGTGCGCATGGAAGATTTTTGCTATGGCGATCATTGACCATGATTGCCACACAACATGCAGCCGTGCAGCAATCAGTAGCAAATTTGGAGCTTTTTATTATTATCGAGAATGAATCATGGTTATATTCTACATTCCATTGTTCCCATCGATTATTGATTGATCGTAGAGCAGTCGTGGACAATGACTGCATAAATCACCTGTTAGACTACACTATTCCAGCTTGCTCAGGTCAGCAGACACATAGGCCATTATCATGTATGATTGGAACTCATGAAAGTTATGCACATTTACAAATGCTGGCGAGCAGCACTTTCCTACTCAGGCTTGTGGGCATCTCCTGCATATATTACCTATTGGGTGAAACTTTATTGTATTTCTAGTGTGATTATTGGGCAAGCAGTCCCCCAGGGATCTGTCCTGGGACCAATCCTATTCAATTTATTCACAAACGATTTGGAGGATGGGGTTAATAGCTCAATCTTTGTAGATGATACCAAGCTAAGCAGGGCAATAATTTCTCCACAGGATGTGGAAACCTTACAAGAAGATCTGAACAAATTAAAGGGGTGGGCAGACAAGTGGTAAATGAGGTTTAACGTACAAAAATGTAAAATAATGCATTTGGATACCAAGAATATGAACGCAAACTACTCACTAGAGGGAGAGCCTCTGGGGGATCTAGGATGGAAAAGGACCTAGGGGTCCTAGCAGAGCACAGGCTCAGCAGTGGCATGCAATGCCAAGCTGCCACAAGCAAAGCCGACCAAATATTGGCATGCATCAAAAAGGGGATAAACTCCAGGGATAAATCAATAATTCTCCCACTCAAGTCTCTGGTGAGGCCTTACCTGGAGTATGCCGTCCAGTTCAGGGCACCAGTCCTCACGAAGGATGTCCTGGAACTGGAAAGGGTTCAGAGAATGGCAACAAAGCTAATTAAGTGACTGAAGGACCTTAGTTATGAGGAAAGATTACGGGAACTGAACTTATGCTCTCTGGAGAAGAGACGCCTGAGAGGGGATATGATTTCAATGTACAAATACTGTACTGGTGACCCCACAATAGGGACAAAACTATTCAGCGCAAGGGAGTACACAAAGACACGCAGCCATTCATTAAAAATTGAGGAAAGGCGGTTTACCCTTAACCACTTGCCGACCGGCTTCTGACGGCGACAAAGTGGCTTGATATTGCAAACCGCCGTCATATGACGGCGGCTATGATATCGCTCACTGTGTTGGGGGGGCAGGGAGCGGGTGAGGTGGACTCGACCGCCACCGGCTACCCGCGATGGCCCCCCCGCAGTGAAAGAACGGAGGTGTAAGTAAACACGGATCTCCGTTCTGTTAGAGGGGGAAGGGCTGTGATCGCAGGCTTCCTGTATATTGAAGCAGCAATCACTCCCTTCCCCCAACCAGGCCAGCCCACATACAGTTAGAACCCTGCAGGTTAACCCCTTCACTGCCAATGGCATTTACACAGTAATCAGTGCATTTTTATAGCACTGATCGCTGTATAAATTCCAATGGTCACAAAAAAGTGTCAGAATGGTCTGACATGTCCGCTGCAATATCGCTGTACCGCTAAAAATCGCAGATCGCCGTCATTACTAGTAAAAAATAAAAAAAAAAAAAAAAACCCAGAAATGAATTCTCATCATCCGTAAACGCGGCAACTTTTGCGCAAACCAATCCATAAACGCCGATTGCGATTTTTTTTTACCAAAAATATGAGGAAGAATATAAATCGGCCAAAACCGATGGAAAAAAAAGTTTTTTATATTTTTTTTTTTGTATTTGTATTTTAGCAAAAAGTAAGAAATTTGGGTTGTTTTGCAAAATTGTGGCTCTTCTTTTGTTTATAGCAGCGATCAGAAATGATGCAGAGGTGATCAAATACCACCAAAAGAAAGCTCTATTTGTGGAAAAAAAAGGACTCAAATTTTGATTGGGTACAACGTTGCACGACCGTGCAATTGTCAGTTAAATCGACGCAGTGCCGAATCGCAAAAAGTGCTCTGGTCCTAAAGTGGGAAATCCTTCCGGGGCTGAAGTGGTTAAGTTGCATAGAGGGTTCTTTACGGTAAGAGCAGCAAGGATGTGGAATTCACTTCCACAAACAGTGGTTTCAGCTGGGAGCATAGATCATTTCAAAAAAACTATTAGATGGGCACCTAAGAGACCACAACATTGAAGGATATACAATGTAATTCTGACAAAAAAACACCCACATAGGTTGGACTTGTCTCTTTTTTCAACCTCACTAACTATGTAACACCTTCTTATCCAGGTTTGTGGGCATCTCTTGCATATATTACTTATTGAGTGAAACTTTATTGTATTTGCAGTATGATTAATAGGGCAAGCAGCACCTTGCTACCCAGGCTTGTGGGCATCTCCTGCAGTTATGTACATTTATTACAGAGGAGAAGAAACGTACCCAGTCCTGGACAAGCCTGAAGGGTGTAAATCTGCATCTGTAGTCTAAGTTTTCATTTGTGTATTTGCTGAACAGTGCGAGGTGGGATGTATAGAACTTTGTTCTGTGAAATTTCATTTATCTTTTCATTATAGATTATACTGCTGCCCTAGGGTAGAAAGTCACATTGAGTCTACATGCAGTTATCTTGTCACACGTCTCTCTTCTTCACTAGGATTGTATCAAAAAAAAGGGGGGGGGGGGAGTGGGAATGTAGCAAAGACAATGTGAAGCATGGCTTGCATAGTAAACACTTGTTTTCTATGCAAGAATGAACTTCCTGTCCCACAACTGCAGCGATGATATGGAAAACAGGGAAGCTACAGAGAAAGGTATTGTGTGCAGGGCTTTTCTCTATCCTTTCCCTAAAGGGCCATGTTGACTGAAGACTGGATCAAAAGTTGCTGTGCGCTAGCATTCCCTAGCACATGGTAAGAATTATCAAGCCTAATAAATTGCTCACTGGAAGGCATTATTTGTATTTGATGGGTGACTAAGCACAGCACATCTATATCATGCCAGTATACAGTAGTCCTGCTGCACAATTTATACCCACCAGTTTTCATACACTGATAACAATTGATGCAAACATGGGTCATTGTTTAATTGCACATAATACTTCTTTGCAGAGACTTTTATTAGTCTCTTTGCATGCAATTGTAAATTATTACACGAAAAGCACAAGACAACCATGCAGCATGAGTACAAGTATTGCAATATGCATGGTGCCAAGAGTTAGCATGACAGCAAAAACAGTTAGGTACAAGTCATTCAGCATAGCATCACAGAAACAAACATTAGTTAATGGAAGCTGTGAGTTTGGCCTTCGGTGGATGGGGTTTACAATCAACCATGTAGGTGTAGCTAAAAGCCATCAAGAGGTGCTCAACTCCATAGAGGTAGACCGTGCACTGGTTATAAAAAGGAAGCAGAAGAAAGAAGTAAAAGAAATAAAAAGGAGGCAGGATAGAGGAGAAAGAAGGGAGAGGGAGAGAGGAAGACACCCAACCTTTGCATGTATTTATTAAAGTGACCATAAACAATCACCTTGTAAAACAATCCATTCAGTTTAAAATAAAAATGAAAGGCAAAACATTTTTGAAAAAAATACATTATAAATACCTTTTCCCCTTGGTTATACGTGATCACATATCCTCAGTTCTCAGCTGCAAAAGAGCTGGGGGGAGGAGAAGGAGCAGCACACTGAACTTCCCAGTGAATGGCTGTGCAGTCAGGGTATGCCAGGGCAAGTCTAATCATCACACACTGAGTTCCTAGAGAACAGCTTAGTGTGGTCACTTTTTAATAGGAAAACAGAGGGACTGTCAGGAACACCAGGGATTTCACATAAAGGAAGCAATATAAAGAGAGCAGGATACGTTCTCATACAAGTACATGCTTAGCCTATTGCATTAGGGTGTGCACCCCAAAGCTCAAACACACATACCTTTCTCTGCAGCCTCAACTGCATTGGACAGTGAATGGATGGGAAGCGCTCTGTGCTGAGCAGCTTCCTTTTCGTTCGCAAAATGAAGCATAGTAAATACAGCTTTCACTGTGTTCATTTAGAAAAGGAAGGCATTGGTAAATGACATATTTACTAGATCCCCCCCCCCCCCCCCTCCATCCTGAAACATCCACTGCAGCAGCTGGGGCTAGAGGAGGGAAGCCAGCAGCACTGTGGACCTGGGTCAATACGGGGGAAGCCCAGGCAGTAGGAGAAATAGGCACTGCACGTAGTGATTAGGGTGTGCCCAGGCACAGCTGGCACTCCCCCTGTACCTGGTACCACAGGCACATATCAGGAATATGAAATGTTGGGGTAACGAATGCTTTAAGTCAATAAGTAAAGATTTGTTATGTTATAAGGAACAAATCCTAATAGCACTTAAGCAGTACCCTAGAAAATGTACCTTTTGTCGTGAATTCCATCTGAAAAATAGCAGTGCTTTTCCTAGTACTTAAGAGTGCCTAGGCACTCCTATATCTACAACCTCATATCTGCAGGTTTAGATCTGAATTAATGCTGCCTCTGACTGCTAGTCTTAGAAGATTTGGAGTGATGTGTGCAGCTGTTTTCCTTGCTGGAGCCTCTGACATTAGGAAGAAAAACCCTGCCTCTACCAAGATTTCCACCTCCACACAGAGACACACTACAGAACAAGCCATGGTAAGTCAGCAATGGGGAAACCACAAGTAGCACTGGGGACTAGTCAATTGTTCACTGCCTGCCATTTATTGGCACTGCTTCCATAGATTTGTTTCTCTTTATATCTTGTGGCATTATGAAAGGCATTATGTTTCACCTCCTATAAAATCTGGTCCAGGTGTTACCAGCCACCTTACAAGGGTTGGTTCCAGACCAGATTTTCTGGTACACTTTTGTCCGCCAACAGATGGTATAAATAAGCAGGAGTAGAGCAAAGATTTGCTCTGGCCTGGAACTCAAGAGCCATCAAGCCTGAGAGAGCTGATGAACTGAAGTTTGCTTTATGGCTGAAACAAAAAGGTTTGCATTGTCTTTGTTTTGTGCGTGGCTGGGAGAAGCCCTTCACTGCTCAGTTAGGAAAACTGGAAATGTTTAGTAAGAGCCTGGATGGCAATGATTTGTTTACTGTTTTGTTTTTTTGATTTTCATGTAACCTTTTAAAATAAAACTGGCTACAAGTCAGCTTTTAAGAAAACCTTCCGTTTGGACTACCTTTTTCCCAGGGAAGGTGATCCCATTGAGCCAAATTCCCCACAATCTTTATTGTTGAGAGTGTTGATATGCTAACAAATTTCTTATTTCAAATGAATGTCTGTAGTATGTTGTACTTGTAATAACTTACTACTCTTCTAAAGTGACAGTAAGGTGGATTTGTGGATTTGTCACCTTCATTTGCTATTTAAGGCTCCATTCAAACCTGAGTGTAGCAATTTTAGAAGTGTATTACAAGCGTTTTACAGCTTCAGACATTTTTGTTTAGCCAATAGAAAGCAGTAGGGAAAGGAGAGGGAGAGGAAATTAGACATGGAGAGCTGCTGTTTGAGCAGAAAACGAGCGACAAAACTCTCAAGTCAGGCATTTCTGATGAAGTCTATGGGGCCAAAACGCTCGTTTTGCTCCAGGTGACAGAATTCTCATAAGTGAACAGGGGCCACTGAAATGAATGGGATTTAGCTTGTTAAATGTTTTAGGGCTACAAGTTTCAAACTGAAAAACGCTCAGGTGTGAATGGGGCCTAAGAGATGACCAAGCCATAGTAGCCTTTTTCTGCCACCCTTGTTTGGGTTCTTCTGGGAATTTAGCTGTCAGAAATGCGTTTAGGTGGAATG
>BLSH010300012.1:213051-231252 GCA_018402905.1 Glandirana rugosa | reverse complement strand
AAATGCCCCCCCCCCCCCCCCATCCCCTTGTTTTAGTGATAGGCACGGAGCATCAAAAACTACCTCATCGCACTGATGCTTTCAGCACTTTGAGCAGCATGAGTTAGAGTGCCTGCCATTTACTTGTCCACTATGCAAAGTGCAAGGGATCGTCATAAAGTCAGGATACCGGGGGAAAATCCAAATAAAGATGACAGAAACAGAATGCTGTGGGAAGCCCAAAGAACTGCAGCAGAACATGTTTTTCAGACATATTTTATACATTAAGAGATAAAAAGAAACTGAAAGGTCTAAATTGTTGAGAGCGTTTTTGGCTCAGTCAAATGGAGCAGATGGATCTTAATCACCATCACTTCAGAGGAGCAGCAAGTTTATGTACTGTATGTTATGTAATCATTACAAATGACAGATATTCATTTAAAGAAACTCTGTCACTGGGGAGAAGTGGGTCAAACTCCTTTACGTATGCAGTGCAGGCATCTAGATGTACCTGTGCATACCTGCAGCAGCCACCAAACATTCCTGTCATGTCTCAGGCCCTTGAGATATGAAAAATTTTGATATCTACTCGTAGTATTAAAGCTTGCTGGCTCCTTCCAGTCTCCTGCACATTCCTGTTGGCCAGTGATGTGCCAATAGGAATGTCTGGGAACTGGGCTTAGCAGCAAGCTCCAACATTACGCAAAAAATGTGTAACTTTGCCTGTCAAAGTGATGAGGCATTTAGCCATAGTAGAAAAGTTTGAGAGACTGCTACCAGTATATGCAGGTGACTCTAGATGTTTGCACTTCATACCTGCATCCGTTTCCCCCTCCTCACCACGGCCAGGGTCTATAAGCCCTACTCCAGCCAAAACTTTTTTTAGTTTTGTTTAAAGTGAAAAAGTATTGGAGTATTGGAGCATCTGCCAGATTTTTTATGCCATCAGTGCCCTGTTGGGGAGATTTCACCACACTTCATGTGATCCCCTCAATGGAGACACACAGCACATTTTTAGCAGTCTCGAACCTCTAACAAAGGTTTCTGTTGCTGTTTTTGCCTTCCTGTTCCTGTAACAACTGCACCACCATTTTTTTGTGTAGATTTCACAGAGAAAGGACGTGAGGAGGAATTTCTGACAAAAATCTGAAAAACGTTTAAAGCCAAAGTTTAGGTAAAAATTTTAAAAGATAATCAGCGCAAGGGACATTACTTACATGTCCGTTGTGTTGGTGCCAGCTGTCATTATGGAAATCCAAAGTTCTCTGCCCTCCTCCCATACCCTACAGCCATAATCTACCAGTGCTGTGGAGTTTTATACCAGGGCTGGACCTGTGACAGGCACTTATCAAGAATGTTGATTATGCCCACCCTTTCCAACCCCCTCTTTTATTCATAGAAGCGTTGGTAAAGCTTCTGAAAGTGGATTCTTAGGCCTCATACACACGGGCGTTTTTTGACGCCGGCGTCTACTGACGTTTTTTCTGCTCCCCATGTTAGTCAATGGCCCCATAAAAACGTTGGCGTTTCTGAGCTGTAGGTGGCGTCGGCGTTAGTGAGCAGAAAGTAGAACCCATGGCCATCGCGTTCTGAGGCTGTAACATTTTGACGTTTTTTGACGCCGACGCCACAATATGCCAAGAAACGCCAACATATGCCACCATATGCCACCTATTATTATACCGGCGTTTTCCGGCGTTTTTAGGTTGAAAAATAGCAGAGGGATGATTTTTTTTAAAAAAACGCCTATTGACGCCGACGCTCACTAACGCTCAAAAACGCCAATGCATAACACCGAAAGACGCCAACTTTTTTTCCTTGACGTCGGGCCCGACGTTTTGTTTATTTTTTTAGAAACGTCCGTGTGTATGAGGCCTTATCCTTCATGCATAAAGTGCTTTGCATTCATGGAAGCTATAGTACAGCTTCTATGAAGGGAGGAGGGGGCACAAAAGGCAAGCATAGTCGGGACTCTTGATGAGTACTGGTATTAACCCCCATAGCACTGGAAGATTACAGATGCAGGGTATGGGAGGAGGCAATGGACTTTGGATTTCCACTATGGCAACTGATACCAGCACAAGGCACCAATTAAACGTACGTAATGTTCCTTGTGTGTTTTTTTTTTTTTTTTTTTTTTTTTTTTTAGTTTTACCTAAACATAGGCTTTAATGCCTCTCTGCTCCGTCCTAAACAAAAAAATTGGCTGGAGTTAGACTGAACTGACACCGTCTTCTATAAAAAAAAAAAATAACAGCAGCACAAATAAGAAAATTTTCCCATTGTGGCCCTTAAGTTTAAAAATAATCTAAATGATAAAGTCTGAAATATGAATCATGTTGCTTATGGCAACTAATCATATTCTTTTTTAAAGCCTGCACTGGAAAATGAAGGCTGTAAGCTGACTGGTTTGCAGTGAGGCAGCGCAGTCAGACGTTGTAATAAATGAGGCCAATATGTATGATACTGTGCAAAGTGTTTTCCACGGAGAATACTACATTTGGCGGAATATGTTTTTACTGATCTATGGAATGTCATGATACTACTATGATTACTTCTATTTTCCATTACAAATAAATATAATGGATGCACATGGTTTCTGTTCACAGGGGTCTGACTGGCCAGCCAATTCTGTCACTCACGTTCTATAAGGGACTGCAGGTTCTTTATTAGGCATGTTATTCTTCACAATATTTTTATGGATCTGTGCTCTATTACCCTCTGTTACACATCAGTACACAGTAATCTAGACCAGCATGTGCCAAACATGTTCAAGTAAATCTTTCAGTATTCAGTTAGCATTTCCAATACTGGGGATGAAGAGGCAGTTGTTGCTGCATTTTACTTTCAGGGAACTCATGCAAATGTCTATAACTTTCCTCGTTCTAAGGCAGGGGCTCAAACAGAGCTTAAAGTGCATCAAAGCTAAATTTATTTTATTCATTTTCGGTAGGATTTGGGGAGGGGGGTTAAAAGTTTTTGTCTTTCATTGTTTATTTACATTTTTTTCACTTCCTGTTTCGTAGACTCAACAGGAAGTGAGAGGATATCATTCCAATGTGAGAGAACTCCCTTCTTAGACAGTTGTCATGGGAGCAAGTAACCCCATTGGAAGAATTCTCCTCTTTTCCTGTTCTGGAGGCAAATCAATATCGTAGATTTATCCTCCCTTTCATTCCCAGTGATATTGCTGATCAGGGCAATTAGTGAAAGGGCATCTCCCTAAGGCCCATTTCACACTTGTGCGACCCAATTTTAGCACAATTTTTGCAGCAATTTTGCTGTGATTTTACAGCGATTTTGACGCAATTTTGGTTCAGTATGACTTTGGTCCAACTTTGTTGCAACATATTACAAAGTCATACAGAAGTAGTACAGAAATCGCATCTATATTATTCAGGTACGATTTGTATGAGACTTTGAGGGTTTAACGTTGAAGTCAATGGACCTCAAGTTGAATCAAAGTTGGACCAAAGTAATGCAGGGACTACTTTGAAGTCAGCATATACAGATATGAATGATACTCATTGTAAATCATGGGGAATGACTTGCCATGCGACTTTGCAGTCCCAAATCACAGGACAACTCGCACAAGTGTGAAAGGGGTCTAACTGGAACACAGACAGTAATGTACTTGTAGCGCTTACCCCCGTAGGACCGGCTGAGTTTGAAGATATAATTTACTACTCTGACAGTACAACCCTTTTCTCGCTCGTATCTCCAGTTGTCTAGGGGTATATTGAAAGAAGTTGAACACCAATCACTTTTCTGATGCTTAAACAGGATAACTTTTATTCTTCACACAAGAACAAGGAGAGAGGGGTAGGGAGCTCAGGACACCCTTTCAGCGACAATCAAAAAATATGAATAGGCAGGCAGACTCTCAGGCAAAAATACAGTGAGACAGCATAACAGGCCGCAGCCTCTTCTGAACACTCTGACACGTGGCTGTCTCACTTAGCAACCCCAAAAACGAACTTTACACTTGCGGATCTGTAGAACTCCCTCTTAGTTCTCTAAACTTCAGTGGATCCCAATTTAGCAACAACAGAATGTACTCACAAACATGTAGAACTCTCTCACAGTTCTTTTGGGCTTGTAGTGAATGCTGACATAGAAATGAACAGAGTACACTCACGGGTCCATGGAACTCTCTCAGTCCCCTTACTGAAGCAGATCCTGGGCAGGCGCACCACAACACTTTAAATCTTCCGGACAGGCATGGGTCTCCTGGCACCCGAGACTCCTGAATAGGCCTAAGGACTCAGACCTGGCTGCCATGAGGCTTCTACAATGCAGGCCCCTCCCAGCGAACTGGGAGAGCGACTGGGGCCTACCCCAGAGGAGCTGGGCTGGACTCTCACCGACGACTGCCCCGATCACATGACTTCCTCCCCATATATGGTCTCTTCCCACCTACCCACAATGCACTTGCACCGAGTGGATTGGCTAGGAAAAGAATGAGATCATTCCAGAATGTTCTGGAATACTATGACTTATCTCACTCATATCTTAGGCAGCAGTGCCACCTACTGACATAGTGGAGAAGTGCACTAAAAGGAAGAAATCAGTAATCAGGGGACTACAAATTACAGCAAGACCAGTAGTGTCTTGCAAATATATTTTGCCTAACAGCCTAACAAATTTAGCACCCCGCTACATACTATAAACTTGATAATGAAGGCCCCTTGAACCTCCTTTAGGGAAAGGGAGCCTTGACTGCTGGAAGCATGGCATCATTGTGGGTGTGAACCTAAAAGGGAAGTTAAGTAGCTCCATTAGGATTGGCCACAAAGACCTGAGGTGAATGGGTGGAGCCTGAACTCTAGGAAAAGGCTACGCTGAGGCACATCCAACTGCTCTGAGGAGATTCAGCTCACAAGAGTTGCCCACCCATCCGCCCGTTGTGATGTTTAGTCACAGCTTTATTGGCGGTTTTGACCTTGCCAACAATTGATGTTGCTTTATGGGCTATGCCCTCAAGTTAAATTCTGGTGTCAGTCTAATGCCTGTCTGGCACTGATGGTAAGGAAAGGCCTCTTAAGACGTGATGTGAGTTTATGGGTACTTACACTATAACTGTGACTGGCATTGATGTTTGGTACATTTAGAAAGTTGTTACCTTTGCAAAGTTCAATAAAGCTGTGGCCTTGCCCTATTTCCAACTTAATCAGCTTCTGTGTCTTTTTGGGGGGGGGGTAAGGTCAACAGGACAACCTACTTCTTCTGTGTACACGTATTCTTCTGTACATGTATGTTATTTTGTAATTTCCGGTAGAGGGGCGCAAAGCAGGGAGTAAAAACATTGCTTAGTAAACCAGCACACAGTACACACAATAAACATTGTTAGGAACACAGTTAACCCCTTGATTGCCCCTAAATGTTAACCCCTTTCCAGCCAGTGTCATTAGTACAGTGACAGTGTATATTATTAGCACCGGTCACCGTATTAGTGTCACTGGTAATGTAAGCGTCAGTGAGTTCACCCCCAGCATCAGTTAGTGTGAGATTGCCCGCCGCACTATTACAGTCCCACTATAAGTTGTTGATCAGCACCATCACTAGTATAAAACAAAAATAAAATTCCAGTATATACTGTATGCCATGGTTTGTAGACGGTATAACTTTTACACAAAACAATTAATATACACTTATTGGGTTTTTGTTTTTTACTAAAGACATGTAGCCAAATATATTTTGGCCTAAATTTGTGAAGAAATTAGATTTTTTTTTTTTTTTTTATTGGATATGTTTTAACAAAGTAAAAAAAAAAATAAATAAATAAATAAATATATATATATATATATATATATATATATATATTTTTTTTTTCAGTTTATAGTGCAAGAAATAAAAAACCCAATGGGGATCAAATACCACCAAACGGAAGCTCTATTATATATGAAAAAAATTATCTACAGTATCTCACAAAAGTGAGTACAACCCTCACATTTTTGTAAATATTTTATTATATCTGTGTTCACCCCTAAACAAAACAAACAGTTAATTCATGAAGTGCAGGCACATCCTTACAACATGGGAAAAAAATTGCTCATAGTTGGGCTTAAGGTATACACTCCTAAAAAGGCCCGTGTTTGCCTGCAGGTGTTCCCTGCATCCTTGTGCATGCAGTCCAATTGATGTCACTTGGAAAGCAACGGCTGCACAGATACAGCCACTGTTCCCAATTTGACCCCCGTGTGGGTGTAGGTGCATATCTCTGAACGTACAGTGTCAGGGGCACACGTCGCCACACTCTTAAACCCACATGGATGTCAAATCGGGAAAGTCTGTGCATCCTGTGCGGGCAAACACTTCGCCCGCATGATCAATTTCTCATTTTTTACCACTCTATCCAAATTTAAAGGAAAGAAGTTGCCTTTAGTTATATTTTTAGGCAGATATAAAAGACACAAATTAATGAAGCTCTGTAATAATTATCATTAAATGCAAAATTTCTTGATTTACCTACAATATCCGCCTCTTGCAGTTCCTGTATAGCAAAACTGGATTGTAAGAGGAAGAAGCAGCGCAAAAAGACAATTAGTTCATGTGCTCACAAGAAGCATGCTGGTAGGAGGAGAGAGCAGAATGACAGAGCAATGTTGCTTTCCCTTCCACTGTCTGATCACAGACTGGTGTGGGTCAAGGATGAACTGGGCTCATTGTAAGTGGCTTGAAAGATTCTGGCCATCAGACCAAGGACATCTAGTGGCTGAAAAAAGTACTGTGGGGGAAATCTCTACCTGTTTAGCGGCTCCTGTCCATTCTAACTGCAGATCAGCTGACCAGGGAAGGGAGGGGGAGGTGCAGTGAAGAGGGGGAAAGAATCCCTGTTCAATGCGGAACACATTTGCGAGTCAGATGCATTCCCATTGAACATAATGGGCTGGGAATTCGCACCGCACTGCACAGAAAACACACATGTTTTCTGTGCAATGCGCACTGCGAATGCACCACTCCTATGTTAAATGGACACATTGAAAATAGTCCTGCGAATTGGATGCGGTGTAAGCCGCATCCAATTTGCATAGGTGTGAACCCAGCCTAAAGGTGAATATTGGAGCAAAAGGTGATTTTGTAATTGTATCTTTTCATGGGTTATTCATAAATCCTTATTTTTGGCTGCAGTTCTGCTTTAAATACAGAACTTTAAACAGAAAGTTTTGAAAAATGTGTCTAGTAGCATTTCCATTTCTTCTGTAAATGCTTTGCTCATTTCTTTCACATTTTCTCCTTTTATTTGCAATTACTAGCAGTGATCTAAAGTCATTCATTATTAAAGCATTTTGAAAATCTAATATTGGGAATGACACATATTTCTCTGTAACAATAACTTAATAGTAACTGAGCACACAGTGGCTTAACAGTGTGCTGCCCCTCTAGATAATCTGGATTTCAAATGTCAAACTAACCTGGAAAGCAAAAAGAATAAATGATCTGCAAGATAAATGCATTACTAGTTCTCTGAGACAATGCAGCCCAAAAATCTCAGTGGAACATTGATATTGCTTGCAGCACTTTTTAAAGTCCAAGATAAGCAAATATCTAAATTCAAGAGGCATGTGTATTTTATTACTTTAATTTCAGTATGCTTTGTTCATTTTTTTCCATTGTGTATATTCCAGATTTCCAATGAAAAACAGCCTCTGTACAGGAGTTTCTTGATTTAAAACCAGTTACTGCCTCTCTGTCCTTGTGCAGGGTGACTGGTTTTGCATATGTTGGGTGCCTCCAACAGCTGCACTTTGTGCACAACTATGTGCAGCACAGTCATGATGTCTCCACTATTTTTACCTGGGTTTGCAAAGGCATTTTGTTTTGTTTGTGGCTATTGGGGAATATATTTAAAAGACAGTTAATTTATACCCAGAAATCATCTTTAAATAATATTCAACTTAGAATATACTCTCCATTGCAACAGACGTGCAATTTTTATTTAAATGAGGTCAGGACTTTTTGTCTCTGGTAAGTCTAGGCTGCAATGTGTTTTAGCTGGAAGACAAAGGAGATGAGCAGGGTCAAAAACGCATAGGTTCTCATCATCATCAGGCATTGGAGTGATTTAAGAAAACTAGAGCAAATAAAACTGGAGCAAAAGGGGAGCTGGTGACCATTGAAATCAATCAGGCTGTCTGTTTTATGCAATTGTATTTGATTTGTTGTGTTTTTTTGTTCTAGTTTTACTTGCTCCAGTTTTCAGAATTTAGACCGTGATTCTCTTTCTTCTGTCAGTCATTCTGGTCACATAGCTAAAAACGGAATCTGCTATTTTGTCCAATCAAGCAAAGTGACCAACCCAATTATTTTTTTTTTTAAATTAAAAGTTTATTTCAGAAAACACAGTGTACAGTACATTTACCAACTGATTACAGTTTTTCTCACATGTATCTGGTAACATTCCATTTTTATTCATTTTTCAAACTTGCAGAAATCAAAGGGTGTACATTCTGCCTGACCGTATATAATGAGAAGTATATGTTGTATCACGTTTTTAGGGCCCTTGCGTGCCACACTTCAACTTTTCCCATATTAATGACTCAGTCACATGAGGAGGAAGAGTTGAGCCAAAGATCCCAGATTTTATTATATTTTCCAGGGCACCCTCTATTGATATATAGAAATCTCTTGAACGGTAATGTATTGTTCACTTCCGACAGCCAATCAGCCAACGTGGGCGGCGTCTGTCTCATCCATACTTTGGCTATAGTTTTTCGGGCAGCAAATAGAGATTCATGTATGAATGTTGCTGTGTGTGTGTGTCTAGAGCATCCTCTGCAAGGATACCCAACAAACATGTTTTGGGGATGAGTGACATAGGGGAGCCCATATTGTCATGCAGAAAGTCCACCACCTGTTTCCAGAAGTTCTGTACCTCTTGGCAAGACCATAACAAGTGGTATAGCGTTCCTACTTCACTCTTGCATATTGGGCACGTGGGTTGTCTTTCTGTATCAAATTTAGCTAATCTGAGTGGGGTAAGATAAGAGCGATGTAGTATGAACAGCTGTGTCAGTCTGTCCGAGAGTTTGGGCGAAACCTTTTTACACGTGTCCAAAGCCTTGCTCCATTCCTCATCCTCCAGATCACCAAGGTCTCCCCTCCACTTTAACTTAAGATCATAGGCTAATTTAGTTGCTGGGGGCGTTAGTAACATATTATAAAATGTAGATGTCAGTTTTTGTGCTTCCTCTCCTCTAATTACTGACATGAGGGGATTATGTGCTAAGTCAAATGATGCCCTTGGAAACTGAGCCAGAGCTGCATGCCGCAACTGCAGGAACCGAAAGAACATACTGTTCGGAAGGTTAAAGTTTGCCTTCAAATCATCAAACGTTCTAAGTGTGCCCTCTTTAAGGATATGAGATACATAGATTATCCCTCTATTACTCCATATTTCAGGGTGTGGTATCGTTAGGAACTCTGGGAGTGCCTTGTTGTGCCAAATGGGAGTGTAAGAATTTATCTCTGGTATGTCTAATTTGGTGGATGCGATCTGCCAAATTTTCCTGTAATGACGTAAGAGGGAGCCCATCTCCCATCGTTTCACACTGTCTATTCCCAACTTCGCCGCAATTATGCAAAACGGGTCTGTTATCTTCTGTGCCCAGGTGGGGCACAGGAGGTGGGTAAATCTCCTCCTGTCCAACTTATCTATATGGAACAACTGAGACAGCTGTGACACTACGTAGTATAGGCCAAAATCAGGGAGCGAAGCTCCTGCCAGGTCTGTTGGGTTTTTGAGTGTCCTCCAGGCCAGCTTATGTCTGTTTTTCCCCCATACGAATGATTTGAGGATGGTGTCAATTGTTTTAAAGACTTTTAGCGGTAAGTAAATCATCATAGATCATGTATAGAATTTTAGGGAGAAGTACCATTTTAATGAGGCTGATACGGCCCATGACCCCGAGGGGTAGTTTGGCCCAAATTTGTATTTTATCTTTGATCATGTTATAAAGTGGTTCTATGTTGAGTGGTATGTAATCAGAGGGGGATCTAGTTGTTCGTATTGCCAGGTATTTAATATGACTCACTCGACACAGAGGGAGTCCCACCTGAGGTTCCGTCTGTGGAGTCAGGTCAAGTGGCAGAATTTTAGACTTCTCCCAATTGATTCTGAGTCCAGAAAAGGAGCCAAAGAAGTCTATCGTTCGTAAGGCCTCCGCAAGGGATGGGCCGGGGTCCGCAAGATATAACAGAGGGTCATCAGCGTACATACTCACCTTTTCTTCAAACTCTCCCACATGTAGGCCTTTTATTAAATAGTTTTTCCTTATTGAGACTGCAAGAGGTTCTGTGGCCAAGGCGTATAATAACGGGGATAGGGGACAGCCCTGTCTTGTGCCTCTTGTTAATGCGAACGGCTCAGAGATCCAGCCATTCGCCACTACTCTAGCTACTGGGTTAAGATAAAGTAAGTGAATCCACTTGAGAAAATTGGGACCAAAACCAAACCTCTCCAAGCATTTCCACAAGTAGCTCCACTCCACGGAGTCGAACGCCTTGGCAGTGTCGAGGGTCACCACTACCCTTTCCCCGGCATTGTCATGACATGCCTGCATATTAATGAAAAGTTTCCTGAGGTTAAATGACGTGTTTCTGGCCGGCATGAATCCAGCTTGGTCTTCATGTATCAAGTCAAGAATAACCCGGTTGAGGCGTATTGCTAAGATCTTAACTAGGATTTTGACATCTACCTGCAATAGTGATATAGGCCTATATGATTCGGGCAGTTCCGGGTCTTTGCCCGGCTTGGGAATTAATACTATTGTGGCTTCTCTCATTGTATTGGGCATAGTGGAATTTTCAAAGATTTGATTATACAGCAGTAGCAGTTTTGGGATGAGGGTCTCACCATACTGCGAGTAAAACTCAATGGGTAGACCGTCTGAGCCTGGGGATTTGGATCTAGCGAAGCCCGCCACCGCCGACTCAATTTCATCGTGTGTGACCGGTTTGTCCAACTGTCTCGTTTGCTCTGGGGTCAGTTTTGGAAGGTCAAGACTATCTAGAAAGCGTTCCATGGGGATTGTGTCTTCTAATGCAGTGGAGGTATAAAGTGTACTAAAGAATTGTTTGAACCTGTCTGTTACTTCAGCCAGGTCCGTGATCAGTTCACCCCCCGAGTCCCTCAGTGATATCACTACCGGGGATCTGTCCTCTCTGTGCACCATATACGCTAACAGTTTGCCCACCCTCTCGCCTTGTTCAAAGAATTTCTGTCGGGCGAAAAAGAGTTTCCTCCTGGACGCCTCAAATTGCACCTGATTCACCACTCTAGTTCGCAGTTTGAGGCATGCAGCTCTGTCTGGGGTGGGATCCTGTTCGTATTGGGTTTCAGGACCAACCCAATTATACTTACATTTGCAGTTCATAAATGTAAAATGCCTACACACTGTGCACATTTTTTTATTTTATTTATTTCAGGTACTGTACTTATATAGCATTGCCAATGTACGCAGTGCTTTACATATACATTGTACATTCACATCACTCCCTGCCCTCAAGGAGCTTACAATCTAAGGTCCCTAACTTACATTCATACATACACATACTAGGACCAATTTAGACAGAAGCCAATTAACCTACCAACATGTCTTTGGAGTTCAATGCAAATGTTTAATTATTCACTTAACAGAAAAAAGTTTACATCAATTGCTTATGAGTTTTGGACAATTTTGGCAACGTTCCAACATTTATAAAGTACATTTCACAAGCACACAGGGTATCAAAAAATACAACCTTTATACTTTTGACTTGCTCTTCTTTATTACCAGACCCAAACTCATGATCCCTAATCTTTTATATAACCAAGAGAAGCATTCCAGACTCTCAAAATACAAGATCAGTCTAACCAAATCTGAAACTCTAAATGTTAATATTCCACCTGAACGACTTCAAGTTATTAAAGACAATTTCACATTTAAATGGGCTGCTAGGAAGTTGAAATACCTGGGTATCAAATTAACTCTATCACATAGTACATTTCAAGAAAATGGCCCTCTGATACTTCTAAATCTACACAGAGACCTTCAGAAGTAGCGTCCCTCTGTCATACCTGGTTCGAGAGAATCAGCATCCTAAAAATTAACTTTCTTCTTAGTTTACTTTACTTACTGTAAAGCCTGCCAATTTAATCCCCCACCCTCATCCTTCTTACATTCACCCAGACAGGAATTCTTCAAATTTCTCTGGCCAGATAGTTCACCTAGAATAAAGGTGTAAACTTACATTTCCAGATATATGGGCTTTCCAGATCCGGTTCTCTATCATCAAGCGTTTAACCTAGTGAGGATTCTGCATTAGTGCAAACATACTAAGACCAAGATAGGATTGCCACAGAACAATCAATGTCCCCTATACCTCTTCAAGGTCTTCCATGGTTGCCTGGCCATTTCTGCCCTCTATCAGAGATTACCCACTAAAAATGAAAATATTGTTTAGGTCCCTCTCCATTTGAAGCATTCAACACTTCATATATCGCCTAATTCACCCATGGTTCCAATAATAGGCAATCAATCGTTTTAGCTGGGCTCCGAAGACCTTATATTCCGTTCTTTTTTTACCTCCAACATCATTCAGCTGATAGACTTTGGTGAGGAGGATGGGTGGAAATACATCCCTGATATCCTATCTATGTTACACCCTCCTCTACCTAGATGGAAGGCACTCCAGCTTATACATTTTCTCCTCTCACTTCCACCACAAAGAATGGAGCCTCCTGGACTGTCCTTTTTTGAATTAAGCTACAGGGATTCATTCTAACTCCAACATGCCCTATCAATGACTTATGTGGCACTTGTAGCCCCCCAGTGTATATGTGCCTTACTACCTGAAGGCATCAGAGAGAGACCTCCAAAGACAATTTACTCAAGATCAAGGAGACCATATTCTCTTTTTTGCCCATAAGTCTTCCTTATCTTCCAGACTCCAGGAATCGGGTTATAAGATTCTAACCAGGTAGTACAGGTTCCAGATCAGGCTGGCAAAAATGTGACCCAAAGGGTACGATTTTCATATATTCTGCACTTGTTGGAAGATTTGCCTGCAGCCAGGTGAAGTCCACATTCTCCCCTGCAGGTGGTGCCCTGCAATGCAGACGGTGGAAGAAGTTGAAAGAAACTGTGTTTCTCTATGATTTCCTTGGTCACTTGGACAGTGATATGGTTGATTGCACATGCCCCATGTGACCCTGGCAGCCATCTTAGGTCAGGCATAGTCTATTTAAGACTCTGGCCCCTGAGTTTTTGAACGTTTTATGTGAGTGGTCAAGTTAGGGATACATTCCCCATCTGATAGAGACAGTGTCAGTAATAGGGAAAGGTTCCCATGGAGTAGGGAGAGAGCAGAGACTATGTTTACCTTTTCAGGAATCTTGCCATTTGGGTCAGCCTGGCCAGCCCACACTTCGCTCCTTGTGACAGACGCTGTCGGCAGCCCTAAGTCTTTTGACCGTTGTCTATTTTCTGCATGGTTGTAAGTGGCACTGTGCTGTTGACCAACTGTTTTAATACAAAGTTTTTCTGCAAATTGGGACTTTGAGAGTTTAGTGCCAAGTGCACCACCCTTCACCAACACAATGCACTCCTTCCGGACAAAATTGTGCCTAATTTAATGTAATCTGAGATCTCAATGATCTATCCTTAGAAGACGACCCAGCTGCATGTCTCCTACACCTCAGAACATGCTCAAAGTTAAGGAAATCTCTGGTTATCCACTTACTCAACACTGCCTGGTCATTTATTCTCTGGAAGTCTACATAAGAAATAACAGTGCAGCGCTCCCTAAAAGCTAAAATAAATAAATTAAGTAAAATAGTCCATAGTCCATGATTCAGAGAGATACATTGCAGGACAGGGATCCACTACAGGGTGAGAGTAGACCTCAATGGAATGGACTCAAGACCAAGTGAAAAAACCTCCACCATAAATCACGAAGGCTGCTCACCTCCTTCCAGTCCAGCATGAAAATGTCATAAAGCCATAGATATTCCGATATATGCAAAGTAAAAAGAAATCTAGTGCTCACTGTATAAATTCACATTTTGACGTTTTCATGCTGGACTGAGGAACCTAGGATCAGGAGACTCAGCATATAAGAGCTATCTATCTCTCTCCCAGTTGTGGGAGATTGATTTGAATGACCTGTCTGGTTCACCCAGGGGTCCATGCAAGGAGATGAGCGGCCTGTGTGTCATGAAACCACAGCAAACATTCATGTCTTATCTGTTGCCTACCTTGCTGCATGTGTCCAGTTAAAGGCTGGGTCTCCCTCACCTGTGTGCTTTAGTAGGCTCTCCTCAGCTGGTCTCCACCCAGGCCCTAATTGGGAACAGGATATAACACCTGGCAGTGCAAGCCTACATTGTTGATCAACGTTTGTCCGTGTTTGGCTTTGTGCGTGTTTGTTCCAAGCGTTTTCTCTGAGTCTTATTCCTGTGTACCGATCTTTGGCTTGTCTGACTATCCCTGCCTGCCTGATACCCCGATCTTTGGCTTGTTTTCTGTGCCCCCAGATGTCATTACATTGTGTGATTTATGGTGGAGGTTTTTTCACTTGGTCTTGAATCCATTCCATTGAGGTCTACTGTCCCCCTGTGGTGGATCCCTGTCCTGCAATGTATCTCTCTGAATCATGGACTATGGACTATTTTACTTAATGTATTAATTTTAGCTTTTAGTGAGCACTGCACTGTTATTTCTTGTATATACTGGCACTAGGATTTGGAATATTGACCTAGAGTGTTCAGCTGCTAATAGTTTAATATTTATTTATTATCATTATATTTTTTTTGCCTTGTGCTGATTGATTTTCCATTTATTTGGAAGTCTACACAGACTCCTTCGATCTGGCAATTTACCAAAGTGGTAAATGACATTAGACAAGAGAAACAAAGTCAAAAGACCTGTTTCTAATGGACCCAGTTCCAATACTCCACAACTAATGAGGACCTATTAGACACTGACCTGCCCTGGATAGAGGGTGGAGGATTCACTCTATCCCATTTACCCTTGTGCCTAACCCCTTCTCTCCCTCCCTTCATGCCCCATCCACATTTTTCCTTTTCTTTTTCCAGCTTTCTTAGACTTGCTATCTTTTACAATTTATAAAACTTATGCAGGGACCCCCCCCACCCCCCCCCCCCCCCGCAGGCAGATTGAATTGTATAACTGGCCTCTGTTTCTATATTCATCTTCAAGGGATGACCGAATTTTTCATACCATGTTATGTATTTCTATGTATTTCGTGCCCATTGAGGCCTTACACTCTGTGCTTGTTTTATGTAATTTGTTGTTTTGCCAACAAAATAAAACAAAATACAAAAAATACAACCTTTTTGTTTATACATACATGTACTTAAAATCACACAGTGTTCTCTCAGAGTCATTAAAACAGATGGACACATTTATCATATGGTGTAAGCTACATGATACTTTTACACTGCCAAGTACAACACAAGCCAATCATATAAAAATATGGATCTACATGTTTTGCAGAACTGATTCTTCCGCACCCCCACAAACAGTTAGTGTGTGCTGGTTGAAAATTCTATTTTTGTATGTATCACTGCGCCTGATAACATCACAGACCTTTCCACTATGTGTTGGCCACTGTGGTTGAATGGAAGTCAGTCTACCGACTGACTTCTGTTCAACCGTCCTGTTGCCATATTCTCACTCGATCAGTGCTGCAGGCTATAGACTGCAGCATTAATCTGTGTATTCTGATGGTGGGGCAGTCCCCCCACTGTTAGAATATAATGACACAGCAGGGAGGATTTCCACGTCTTCAATGAGTGTGTAGATGGGGAAATCTGATTTTTTTTTTTTTTAACCCACTGGTTGAAAGAAAAAAAAATGACCCATGTATGGCCAGCCTTAGCAAAGTACCTTACAATTGGTGGATGAAAATTCCCATTATCTATATTGTATGTGTTATCATACAGTATATCCTCTGCCATGGTTTTGCCCACAAAAAATGCATGTCAGAAAATAAACCATCCAAACTGTATTACAATTCGTGAAGTGTTGGGGGTTATGTCTATCCCCATTGGTTAGCCTCAATGGCGGCTGGTGATAAATTTTTTTGCGGGGTGGAAAATAGTGCACCCACATTTGCTATTATCACACATGTAACACCTGACCCAATTTTTCTGATGGTGACTCACAGAGGTGTGTGTGTGTGTGTGTGGGGGTTGCACATTCCTCAGGGTGTAGGGTGTTGGGCATGGTGGGTGAGATCAATGAAAAAGAAGTAGTTGAGCGCCAGTCACTTTTATGCTTTAAACAAACATTTTATATCTATACAAAAATGTTTTGCATTTCATTTCTATTTTAAACCAAATGGTTTGTTTTACAAGGTGATCGTTTACAATCACTTTAAGTTTTCTAGCAAATAAAAGTGGATCTTTCACCAGATCACAAGTATCAATATCTTGGGGGGAGACAAATCCCATGTGTAAAAGTTCCCTTTCCATCTCAGATATTGTGTAAGTCAAAAAGATTGATAATTGTCAAATCCTCACTTTAATGTGTTACATTAATTTCTTTTTTATCACCATCTGCGAGATAGGATTCATTTGTGCCATGAATTACTTGTTGGGCTGGCCTATTTTCACCCCTAAAATGTGACAAACGCTGTGAACCACAAAATTACCTCTGTAGAGCTCTCTTCACCTTGGGGCTCACCCTGTGTAAATCTTTATTGCACATTATTTTCATCATTTGGCAATAAACACCATGAAAGATACAAAACCATCCAACACATATTTAATAGGACAGTAGCGCAACAGAGCAGAAATGGAGCATGGGGAAGGAGAGTATAAGTGGGTGAGGGACAAGCAACAAGCAAGGCAGACATACTGAAGTTTGGGAGGCAACATTTCCTGATCCACCTAGGATCACCCAACTCAAAAGTTTTTATTCATGAATAGTGGATAGAGTAAATTTGTAAGCATAAATTCAGAAGGATAAAAAGATATTTACAGAAAAAATCTACTTATTTCAGCACCTGTATGCCTTAAACTTTGCCTAGGACTGTGCTTCCTCCAATTACACATTCAAATGTTCAAATAGTCGAATTTATCTGGTATTCATTTTATGGCTAAACATTTTTTGTGTTCCCTCTGTTCTATCAACAAATCCCCAAAAGTCTTCTCACTGTGATTTCAATGACCTGTGTCCTATTGTCTGTATGTTGCCCTAATTTCCATATTCGTTTTCTCAGGGCTCTCCATGAATTATTTCTTACACAAGTTGCAGCTGAATTTGTGTATTTTCAAACTCTATTTTTTCTGCTGAGTAGGTTGACACTGATTTTATCACCCTTCTGTGTATAGTATCCTACATTGTTCTGTGTCCGGATTTTGATTGTGATATATTACATTGTGAATAATAACTGCAATTTGCTGCAGCTATTTTAGCTTGCATTCCTGTCTGCATTTCATTATATTTTTTATTAGTATTCCAATATACTTAAAAGAGTTCTTGGAAGGTTTCAAACTGAGTCTTTTGGTCATTAATGTTTCCCTATCTTGTCTTCCTTTAAAAGGCTAACATAATGTATATTTAGGGGTGTAATTACAGATTATGGCTGGGTTCACACTATCCGACATTTAACCAGTCCGACTTTGATCCTACTTTGCTTTGTGAATTACGGTCCTACATCGGGTCAAAGTTGGTCCGATTTTCTGTGAACAGGGATCCGACTTTGATCCCGACAATACCAGGCATCTTGTGCTCTGGGGATCTTGAAGGGGAACCCCCGCCAAATAAAAAAAAAACGGCATGGGGTCCCCCTCCAAGAGCATACCAGGCCCTTTGGGCTGGTATGGATTTTAAGGGGAACCCCCAACGCCAAAAAAAAATAAATTTTATTACTATTACGTTATTATTTTTGATAATTATTTTTAGTTATTTATTATATTATAATTTATGATTTCATTTTTCAAACTTTATCATACCCGGGATGTCTACAAGACTCTTGTTTGGACAGAATTAAGTGAGTTATTCCTAAGAATTACAGGCCTACAATATAAAACGCCAAATTTCCATGCAAAATAATCGTACCGCTTTCAGCACCAAAAATCTGACATAATCATACCGCCAAGGAGGTTAATGACTGGAATAGTGCCACTGGATTGGCGTAGGGCCAATGTGGTGCCCATATTTAAAAAGGGATCAAAGTCTTTACCGAGTAACTATAGACCTGTTAGTTTAACTT
>BLSH010300012.1:197806-213041 GCA_018402905.1 Glandirana rugosa | reverse complement strand
CTTCCTTTAAAAGGCTAACATAATGTATATTTAGGGGTGTAATTACAGATTATGGCTGGGTTCACACTATCCGACATTTAACCAGTCCGACTTTGATCCTACTTTGCTTTGTGAATTACGGTCCTACATCGGGTCAAAGTTGGTCCGATTTTCTGTGAACAGGGATCCGACTTTGATCCCGACAATACCAGGCATCTTGTGCTCTGGGGATCTTGAAGGGGAACCCCCGCCAAATAAAAAAAAAACGGCATGGGGTCCCCCTCCAAGAGCATACCAGGCCCTTTGGGCTGGTATGGATTTTAAGGGGAACCCCCAACGCCAAAAAAAAATAAATTTTATTACTATTACGTTATTATTTTTGATAATTATTTTTAGTTATTTATTATATTATAATTTATGATTTCATTTTTCAAACTTTATCATACCCGGGATGTCTACTAGACTGTTGTTTGGACAGATTTAAGTGAGTTATAAGAATTACAGGGCTACAATATAAAACGCCAAATTTTCATGCAAAATAATCGTACCGCTTTCAGCACCAAAAATCTGAAATAATCATACCACCAGGGAGGTTAAGCCACTAGAGTTGAGCGAACCCGGACTGTAAAGTTCGGGTCCGTACCGAACTTTTGGGTGTCCGGGACCCGGACCCGAACCCGGACTTTTCAAAAAAGTCCGGGTTCGGGTCCGGGGTTCTGGTAATTTTACTAAAAGTTCTGAAAATTGCTGTAAAAAAGTCCTGGAAAGTCCTAGAGCTCTGCAAAAGGAAGGAAAATGAGGGTAAGGTTGGGACAAGTGCCCTACAAAGAAATGGGGACAGGGTAATAACTAAAAGCATTTTTAATCTTTAATCTGTGTGTGAAACTATAGCAGAGAGAAGAACAGGGATATGGCTTCGCTCTGCTATATTTTCACACAGTTTTTAGATGATTTTAGAACAGGGATATGCCTTTTCTCTGCTATATTTTCACACACAGTTTTTAGATGATTTTAGAACAGGGATATGGCTTTTCTCTGCTATATTTTCACACACAGTTTTTAGATGATTTTAGAACAGGTATATGGCTTCTCCCGGTTATAGTTTAAGTTTAACACACAGTTTCCAGATGATTGTAGAACAGTGATATGGCTTTTCCCGGTTATAGTTTAAGTTTAACACACAGTTTCCAGATGATTTTAGAACAGGTATATGGCTTCTCCCGGTTATAGTTTAAGTTTAACATACAGTTTCCAGATGATTGTAGAACAGTGATATGGGTTCTCCCAGATAATTTATACTTTTTTCACACAGTTTGAAGATGATTTTAGAACAGTGATCTGGCTTCTACCGTTAATTAATACTTTTCACACACAGTTTGAAGATGGTCCACATCCACCTCCATTTTTGATTTTTTTATGTGATTTTTTTAAAAAAATGCTTTTAGTTATTTCCCTGTCCCCATTTCTTTGTAGGGCACTTGTCCCACCCTTACCCCCATTTTCCTTCCTTTTGCAGACCTCTAGGACTTTCAAGGACTTTTTTACAGACATTTTTGTGCCTAAAAGTTTGGGTCCCCATTGATTTCAATGGGGTTCGGGGTCCGGGTCAATGTTCGGGTTCTGTCCGGACCCGAACCCAGACTTTGTCCCAAAGTTCGGCCTAACCAGCAGAACCCGAACTTCTAGAAGTTCGCTCAACTCTATAAGCCACCTGTTTGAGTATAGTTTTTGAAAATATAGTAAATTATCTTAAAAATAATATATAATAATTATTTGTATGCTACTTACTTATGGTAATTAACCCCTTGCCACCCAGGCCAATTCTGACAATTCTCTCCTACATGTAAAAATCATATTTTTTTCCCTAGGAAATTACTCAGAACCCCCAAATAGTATATATATTGTTTTAGCAGGCACCTTAGGGAATAAAATGGTGGTTGTTGCAACTTTTTATGTTACACAGTATTTGCACAGCAGTTTTTCAAATGCGTTTTTCTTGGAAAGAAACAGTTTCATGAATAACCAGTTCCACACTGCCTACCGCATACTTACGGCGGCAGTGTGGGTGCTGGCCGTGAATCGCCGTAAAAAGATGGCGATCTGCGAATGGCCGCTAGGGGGCTCGCGCCCGCCGCACTCCTGAGGAGTGTGCCCGCGGCTCAGGCGGACCCGATATCCGCGGGCGAGCCGCGATGAGTGGCCACAGGCAAAGAACGGGGAACCGCTGATGTAAAGACGGCGGTTCCCCATTCTGACAGTGCGGGCATAGGAGATCTACTGATCCCTGTCACTGGGATCAGTTCGATCTCTCATGCCCATGGTAGCCCAAGCCCCCCACAGTAAGAACACACCCAGGGAAGACAGTTAACCCCTAGATCTCCACCTGCAGGTTAACCCCTTCCCTGCCAATGACATTTATACAGTAATCAGTGGACATTTAAATTTCTGATCACTGAATAAATGTCATTGGTCCCAAAAAAGTGTCAAAAATGTCCGACATGTCCGCTGCAATATCGCAGCTCCGCTAAAAATCGCACATCGCCGCCATTACTAGTAAAATAAATAAAAACCCCAGAAATGAATTCTCACCATCCGTAAACGCGGCCATTTTTGCGCAAACCAATCAATAAACGCTGATTGCGATTTTTTTAATCACAAATATGAGGAAGAATATAAATCGGCCAAAAACGGTGAAAAAAATGTCTTTTTATATATTTTTTTTTTTGGATTTGAATTTTAGCAAAAAGTAAGAAATTTGGGTTTTTTTGCAAAATGGTCGCTCTTCTTTTGTTTATAGCGGCGATCAGAAATGACGCAGAAGCGATCAAATACCACCAAAAGAAAGCTCTATTTGTGGGGAAAAAAGGACGCAAATTTTGTTTGGGGACAATGTCACACGACTGCGCAATTGTCAGTTAAAGTGACGCAGTGCCGAATCGCAAAAAATGCTCTGGTCCTAAACTGGGAAATTCTTCCGGAGGTGAAGTAAATAAAGAAAATACACTAATGTTAGCCTGATATTTTTATATAATGTGAAAGATGATGTTATGCTGAGTAAATAGATACCTAACATGTCACGCTTTAAAATAGCGCACGCTTGTGGATTGCGCCAAACTTCAGTACTTAAGAATCTCCATAGACAATGGTTTATACATTTTTAGAGGTTACCTGTTCAGAGTTATAGAGGAGGTCTAGTGCTAGAATTATTGCTCACGCTCTAACATTTGTGGCGTATGTAACCTGTGTGTGTCTGGCTCCAATACTAGCCAGTGCCTCACCAGTTACTGACCTCACCGCACTTCCCTGGCTTACATATGTATACACTCTATATGTCATATGTCTATATGTCACACAGAGGCGTAATTAGAACCTTTAGGGCCCCAGTGCAAGAAATTATGAAGGGCCTCCCTTACCTCTGGCCAGGGCCCTTCCCTCTTCCCACTGATCCTGTGGCCCTTTACTCCCGTTGCGGGTTCCTTTTATTATGGTCCCACCCAATTAAACAAATAGTTGTGTACCAAGCCTCCCACTCATTCAGAAGCTGAAGTGTAGTAAAAACAGTTTACTATGCTTCAGTTATGAGTGAAACAATTGGTACCAATCACTGACTCCATTCAGAAAAGGAAGGAGGCGGTAAATGACAAATTTACCAACCTGTTCCCATCTCTCCCTCATGACACATCTTCTACAGCAGCTAGTAGGAAAAAGGAGGAGGGGAGACAGCAGCTCTGTGGGGGGGACCAGGAAAGCACCCAGGGACCCTGGGAACAGCAGAAGACAAGTAAACTGGATAGGAGGGGCGATGGGGGCAGCATATATAGAGGAACTAATCTCCTCCATTAGAAGGAAAATGGAGGAGATTGGTTCCTCTAAATGCCACCCCCTGCCATCCCTCCTATCCAGGTGTACAAGAGAGGCACATGGGCCCCCTGGAGCACGGGGCCTGGTTGCAATTGCAACCCCTGCAACCTCTGTAGTTACACCCCTGACAGCACATCTATAGAGTCACACAGTGATGTTCTCCCTCAAGGCCCATGATCTTGTCAAAGACATCTGGAGTTCAGGAGCAGTAGATAAGCTACTGCACATTTTGCTGTGCAAAAAAAGTTGTGTGATTTTGATGACTTATATATTGTACACAGTGGAAACATTAGACATAAGAAAACATTACAGTAGCTAGAAATAGTCTCTGCAGCAGCTAAATTGGTATCATATAAAAAAGGCACTGAATATGACAGACAGTGGCAGTTAATTATGATGAAGAAAAGGTTAGGTGAGCAGTTTATTACATATGGGATCTATTATAATCAGACAATGCAGAGAGAAATTACAGTATGTGTTCCTTAAAATAGAACAGAAATGCATAGCACAAGTGAATATGGGTGAAAAGGAAATTTTTATATGAGGCTGAAATAACAGGGTTATAAAGAGGGTTGCTAGCATCTTACCGACTATAATAGTCTTAGCCTTTTAACCTACTTACCTTTAATTGCACACAGCTGAGTAAGGCATACCATTATCCAGTGTATACAAATTTATCCAATATTATACAAAGTTAATAAAACATGAAAGAATCCTAAGTGCAGCACAACAGTAGGGCACGCATGCAATTATATAGCACTTCAAACATTATTCAAGTGATTGGTTAAGTAATTTGAAAAGCCAGTAAAATGTACAGACATGTATGTAGCTCATGGGAAGAGCGCTAACCTTTCCCCTGCATGACCTTTGTCAGTGGAAAGCCCAATCCCAGTTGCGAAAGACCCTTAATCCCCCCCCCCCCACTTCTTTTCACTTCTTTTCCCCAGGCGGGTCATGTGACAAGCAGGAACAATTTCCTCCTCTTTTGTTATTGAGCAATGATCAGTCCTAAATGTGTCATAATATAGCACTTGAGCTGAAACATCAACACTATTTCTATACTATTTCTATACAAAGTGTTGGGCCCCTAAGGAGCGAGTCTCTTATGCCCTGAGCTCATAGGAAGTGGACTAGCACTGGAACAGTTCCATTAAAAATGAAAATGGAAATTGGCTTTAACCAAAATTTAAAAAAATTAGTTATAGTTATGTAATTTATAAGGTTGAAAAAGGACACAGGTCCATCCAGTTCAACCTACAGTATGTGTGTGTAAAGCCTCGTACACACAATGTGAATTTTGGACGACAGAACGTCCGTTTTTTGTTGGATGCTAGTCTCATGAAAAAAAAGAGCGTGCTAACAATACGAAAATTTTCATATGACGGAATTCAACGTCAGAAGTGATGTAATGTATTGAATAGTTTTTTATGTATTTTTCGTTTCTGAACATGCATAGTCGTGATCGTAGATTTTTTTTCGTACGAAAACCGCACCAATGATACGAAAATCAGACGCAGAGTTGCCGAACGAAAAAATTTACTAGTCTGCACATGCAGCTTTTGCCTTACGAAAAATCAAAAATGGCTGTTGAAAGGAGCATACTATTGGTAAGAATTTTGGACGATCGGCTGTCGAATGAAAATTCCCGTCCGAAATTTGCATTGTGTGTACTGGGCTTTAGTGATTTTTATTCTCTAGCAATTCCCATAGTCCTGTATATTCTGCTTCTTGTACTTATTTACTATTTTAGACCAGTTTCTTAAAAATAATCATATTTCTCAATTTCTAATACCTTTCTTAAATAAAACATGTACTGGAGAGAAATCCAGGGGTGCAGTTTCTGACCCATTGAGGGGTAGCCCACACCTGAGCTAAACAGAAAACTAACAGATTTGAAAACTAGCAGAAGCTAAAAAGAAACTAACAGATTTCTACACCCACGCAAGCAAGGTGGATGGAGGAATCCCCATGTATTCTGACAGCAGGACTTGCTGCTCGCCATAAGTTTTCCAGCATATCAATTTGACAGAAGTAAATTTAACCATCGATTACTATTGAGCATTGACAGCCACACACTGATCGAAATTTGGCTGGTCACTGCCCAACTGGCCAAAATTTGATTTATCTATGACCAGGTTAAGAATGCTAGTTTTCTGTCTCACTACATTTTGAGTCATTTATCTGAAACAAGCTTGCAGCATTGCATGTCAGACAGGAGTCAGGACCCATAATCTGTATACTTGTTGCAATCAGAAAGTTGGTGGGAACTATTTTCACCATGTAATGGAAGTCAGTGCAAATATTGATTGCTTAGCTTGCAATGTATGCTATGTATTTTCATTCTGGGTTAGTCATGCATAGATGAAATTAGTCTTTATAAACCACAACTACTATATTTCAAATGAAATCAAGTTATTTAAACATATGGTCAAGTGAATATGTTTCCTGCATCCCATGTAACTATTCTCTCTAATATCAACTCATTACAATAAAAAATATTTTTTTTAATCTGATTTTTTTAGGAAGGTTTTTTTATAAAGAGTACAGAGAAAAAAAACCTCTAAGCAGACAGAACATTTGAACCCTCATACAGCTGTAAATAGGTAAACACAGCTTGTTACCAGATATGAAACATGGTTGACACATATTTGCAAGTGAGTTACGTAATACAGAGCTGGACATAGTATTTTTACTCATACCATTCAACCAATGGGAAAATATCAGGTCAAATTTGTGTGTTGTGTTATGGAGTAAATACAAATAGTAAATAGTAATAGTCTTTCAAAAGCAATACAGTTTATTCATCCGCTTGTCTAGAGTGGTAGGTTGGCAATATCCATTTTATAGCTAGCATCCTATGAGCGAGAAGGTTAAGCTATGTTTGAGAGTCAATATTCCAATTAATTCCATATACTGAGCACCTCCAGTAATCACACATTTTAGTCCTCTCAGCAACAACTCTTCCAAGATGTTTTGATATTTAAATGTTGTCTATATACGACCACCGCTAGGAGGAGAATCTCTGGGGCAATCTAGAATGGAAAAGGACCTGGGGGTCATAGTAGATGAAAGGCTTAGGAATGGCATGCAATGCCAAGCTGCTGCAAGCAAAGCCAACAAAATAGTAGCATGCTTTAAAAAGGGGATTCACTCTAGAGATAAAACGCTAATTCTCTCACTCTTCAAGACTCTGGTCCGGCCGCATCTTGAGTATGCCGTCCAGTTCTAGGCACCAGTCCTCAGGAGGAATGTGCTAGAACTGGAGAGAGTCCAGAAAAGGGCAACAAAGCTAATAAAGGGACTAGAGGATCTCAGCTATGGGGAGAGACTACAAGCATTGAACTTATTGTCTCTGTAGAGGAGACATTTGAGAGGGGATATTATGGCAATGTACAAATACCGAACTGGTGACCCTAGCATAGGGAAAAAACTTTTCAGTGAAAGGGAATTTAAAAAGACACACGGCCATTCACTAAAATTGGAAGAGAAGTGGTTTAACTTTAAACTGCATAGAGGGTTCTTTACTGTCAGAGTGGTAAGGTTGTGGAACTCTCTTCCATAAGCAGTGGTATCAGCAGGGTGCATCGATAGTTAAAAAAAAATATATATATATTGGGGGCGTGGCTTGGCTCTGCTCGGTGATGGCTGCTTGATCCCTTCTCTCACCTGCAGCAAGGTCCCTTTACCATTCTAGGAAGGAGCCATTGTGCCTGGATTCATCCCTACACTTATGGGGAAGCACTTTAACAACCCCCAGGCCATCCGGGGCCCAAGGACCAGCTCTCCCAATCGTCTGGGAACATTCCTGCCATGTTCCGCATGGCCGCCGGAGAACTGCACGTGGCCTCTGAAATGGAGCAGGCCTCCTACACTTCAGCTCTCAAAGCCACTCAACGGGACCCAGGAGATCACTCTCCCAGCTACTCCCGAGCCCTTTACCTGAGCGATCTACAGGCAATGACTGCAGACATCAAGGCCACACTGTCTCGGAACTAAAGACCGACATCCACTGCATTTCCGTTCGGATGGGAACGGTCAAACAAACGACCGCTTGTCACGTGGACGCTATAAAGCAGGCACAAAAACCAGCAGACTCAAACCTTTCACACATAATAGCTATGCACCGCCATCTTGAGAACCTCGAGATGGCGGTGGAGAGAAGGCATAATATCAGAATTAGGGGGGTTCCGGAGACTGTTGAGCAAAATCACTTAATGCAAACTGTTATGTGCAATGAGCTACTGGAAAGGCCTGCAGACTCCCCCATTGAGGTTGAAAGGATGCACAGAGCCCTAAGACCTAGGGGACATGAGAATGATCCCCCCCCCCCCGGGATATCATTTGCTGCCTGGTTAACTTCCCTCTGAAAGAGGCAATCTTAAGAAAAGCCAGAGAAAGAAACCACATTCTTATAAATGGAATTGAAATAAAACTTTCCCAAGATCTGTAGAATTTAACCTTGCAACAAAGACGCGCTCTGCGCCCCCTACTGGACCAGCTGCGCACAAGAGGTATTCCATATAAATGGAAATTTCCGTTTTGTCTATCCGCCACTTGGAGGGGCACATTGCTAATTTACGCACACCGGATGACCTTCAAACCTTTTGCGATACCTTACATATCCCGCATACTGAAGTCCCTGACTGGTACAGCGCATTTTCATTTTCTGAACCCTGGATTGAAGTTATAGCTAACTCTACACCAAGAGTGCAAAGACACCGAGATCGGAGACCCAGACCAGCTTCCTTGTCTCCTCACACACCTAATCGCAGATATGCTGCACCAAGAACCCCAGGAGCCTCCCCTCCGCGCAGAAGGGATCCTATGGACTCCTAACTCAGCAGCCACCTCACATATCCTCTTGCCCTTTTTTCTTTTCCATCTAAGGAGGTAACTAGACTTCTTCAGCTTTCCTCAACTGCCTATTATGGGTCGCAACGAAGAAGCTCAGCCCATACCATATCGAATAATAATGAATTCCACATCCTATATAAAGCTCGACTCGCTTGCAAAGACGCTACGCTGATACCTTCGGACCAACAGACATGATCACAGTACTTGTCATTGCGATCAACTTTACGCCTCTATCTCCCATGGTTTGCAACCCTATCCAGACCAGGTTATTTTATACACCTGTCTTATATCCTCTTCCCCAGGAGTGATCTATTCCAATAGTGTGTGATGTGCCTTCAAGAAAAGAAGAGGAGCTTTGAACGGTAGCAGTCAAGCTAGGCCTGCAACCCATATTCATGTCTGTCAATCCAGGCTACCTACAGATCTCTCGAACTTCCCTTGGTCACCCAGCTTACTATCACGTCTGGTATGGTTTATTTTTCATTAACGACCACCTTTTTTGTTAACAAGCTATTTACATTGCATTATGTTATAGACCCTGTATATCACTGGTAACTCCTGTAGATTTATCTCAGAGAGTAGTGTTGTATATTCTCTCACCTCCTTTAGGAAACTGATAGATTTACCTCCTTATATCTACTACCCTTGCTGAAAAATACAGTTAATTAAAATCTCAGATTATTTGTGAGTTGTGTTCAAAGGCTGGGAAGACAGGTCTGATACAGGTGAGTGACAATACTACCTGAACAGAGCAAGGGACAGAAGTATGTCACTCTTCTTCATTTAACAACATTTTTACCTTCTTTGCACTAGAAATAGATTATTCCATTCAGTTATCTATAAGCAAATTGTACCATGTACCCCTCACAGTACACGCTATCCGGAAACCACACCTCAACAAACCCTACTAGTATTTTCCTACTGCTCTGTCCCTACTCGGTGCTTTTGGACATGCCTCCCAGCCTGGTGTTCATATTGTTTGCTCCCCGGTAAAATGTTACTCGGGTTCTCAGGTGTATACAGTTAAATAGTTTGTTGATTATAAAAGACTGGCACCGTTCAGGAGTCCCCTCTCTTGGGTTCCTTCAGTGTTATCGACCCTCTTATTTTTTCCACTGGTGTTCCGGTCTTCTTCCCCCTCCCCAATATACTTTTCACATATAAACTAGGGTCTCGATTCAGTATCACCCACAAGACCCCCCTAGTGTAACTATGCCTATAATTCCTCAGCTACCCATCCACTCCTTTCCCTTAATTTGACTCCCTCCAAGATTCTGGTATAATACTGATCCTCCCGCCTGCTCTCACCTGGCTTCCCATTAAGGCCTTTATTCATGTCCCTTATAAATCTATCCGCAAGTGTTCCCTCCCCACTCTGCAACCCTAGACAATAAACTATCTTTATTTTACTCTATCTAGCATGCCCTAAGTCCCCCTTAAACACCTCCTCCCCTTCTGTATCTCAATTCATCAAAATTGGGCATCCCCGCTGCGGAGATTCCAATCCTCACCCCAGTGCAGTCTCGCCTTGTTCCCACACAGGAGTCCCTCTCTTTCTTCTAGTGTCTCCTGATATCTCCGGAACCCTCTCCCCCGTCTCCCTAAACATTTGGACAACTTAGCAGGTCTAAGTTTCCTTCCGGATTGTTACCCTCTACTCCCCCTAGACTATCTCGCTACTGCATTTCCTTCCCTTTCTCACCCTCCTCCCTCTTTACCCCCCTCTTCCCTCTTTCTCGTTATTACTTCCCCTATTATCTTTCTACCTTTTCATCTCCTTTACCCTCTTATTCCCAAGGTTGGTGGTCCCTCCTCTACCCCACCATAACTAGTCTGAGCCGTTTTTTACTTGTCTCTACAAAGACCATATACTACCTAACCTTTCCACAATATGTCTACAACACGCTGTGTGACCAGTCCCCTCTCTTTGAGGTTGGTCTCCATAAACGCTAAAGGTTTGAATACTCCCGAGAAAAGGTTCCAAATTCTCTGGGAATGCCATAAAGCAGGTGCCAATATAGTATTTATCCAGGAGACCCACTTCATAGCTGGGAAAATTCCAAACATCACAGATAAGTATTAAGCCACTGTATTCCATTCTACTAATGTAGAGTCCAAATCAAAAGGGGTTTCCGTTCTCATTTCCAAACACACCCCTCTATAATCGCCCCATCACACTAGCCAATATTTATTCCCCTAACGCCAAACAAGTTACATTTATGTGACAGGTTGGGGAGCTGCTATACTCTTTCAGCTCAGGCATCCTGATATTAGGAGGGGACTTGAACACCCCCCTTAATCCTCTTCTTGATTTCTCCAACGGGACCTCATCTATCTCATATAAAGCCCTTAAGCAAATCCACAAAGTTCTTGATACTCTCCTTTTACATGACACTTGGAGAATTCTTAATCCAGAAACGAAGGACTATACGTTCTTTTCCCTCATTCACAAAAATACTCAAGAATTGATTACTTTTTCATCTCCCAACCTGATCTGCCCTTGCTCCAGAAAGCCTGTCTGCCTGAAAGCCTGAATGACCCCATGTTCCTCTCTGATCATCATCTCATTTCACTTGTCCTCACGTTCCCTGAAACCCAGACCAAAACTAAGATTTGGAGACTTAACTACACCCTACTTAAAGATCCATCGAATGTTGAGAGATTTCAGTCATGTCTGAATGAGTACTTTCTAGATGAATGACCTCCCCGATACCGCCCCTATAAGCGTGTGGGAAGCACATAAATGCGTGATGAGAGGGGAATTCCTAAAAACATCATCAAAACTTAAGAAAGAGCAGCAATCAAAAATAACGAGCCTTCTTTCTCGTATACGTACCCTCAAATCCACACGCAAACAGTACCTGGCTTCCTCCGCGCTCCAGGAGTTGGTAGAAACTTGGTCCCAACTTCTGGAAGAACTTAACATAAAAATATATCTTAAGACATAAAGAATACTACAAACAGGGGAATAAATGCAGCAGACTTCTAGCTAAGGCAGTTCAGGAAAAAAAGAGCACAAATACTGTCCACCATATTAAAGATAACAGAAAAAACCTCTACTCTTCCAATGAGCAAATAGGTCAATTTGTAACATTTTATCAAAACCTCTATAACATTCCTAACAACTCTACTCACCCCTCCTCTTCAGAAAGATAGGATTCTGAAAATACCTCTCCAAACATGGCGTCAAAAAAATACCTCCTTCACTTAGAACCAAGATGAATTCCCCCCTAATGGAAGAAGAATTTGATAAGGCCATTAAAAGCATGAAAACCGGTAAAGCCCCGGGCTCAGACGGCCTTCCACTTCAATACTGTAAAACCTTTCTTGACATTGTTAAACCCCACTTTCTCAAATCATTTGGCTCATTAAAAGACTCTCCTCGGCTTCCCCCTCAATCAATAGAAGCCCACATTGTGGTCATTCCCAAAGAAGGGAAGGATCCTTCACTGGTCCCGAACTATCGCCCTATCTCATTAATAAATATAGATATCAAGATCTACGCGAAAATTATTGCTAACCGCATGCTACCTATTTTGCCTTCCTCAATCTCCTTAGATCAGGTTGGCTTCAACCGGGCCGAGAGGGGAGAGACAACATGACAAAAGCATTAAACCTTCACCATTGGCTTAACCAAAATAACAAACAAGGCTTGTTCCTGTCCCTCGACGCTGAGAAGGCGTTCGACAGAGTGGCCTAGGATTACATGATGAAAGTCCTTAGAGATATGCAGCTCCCCGAGGTAATGGTGAAGGTTTAATGCTTTGGTCGTGTTGTCTCTCCCCTCTCGGCCCGGTTGAAGCCAACCTGATCTAAGGAGATTGAGGAAGGCAAAATAGGTAGCATGCGGTTAGCAATAATTTTGACATTGTTAAACCCCACTTTCTCAAATCATTTGGCTCATTAAAAGACTCTCCTCAGCTTCCCCCTCAATCAATAGAAGCCCACATTGTGGTTATTCCCAAAGAAGGGAAGGATCCTTCACTGGTCCCGAACTATCGCCCTATCTCATTAATAAATATAGATATCAAGATCTACCCGAAAATTATTGCTAACCGCATGCTACCTATTTTGCCTTCCTCAATCTCCTTAGATCAGGTTGGCTTCAACCGGGCCGAGAGGGGAGAGACAACACAACCAAAGCATTAAACCTTCACCATTGGCTTAACCAAAATAACAAACAAGGCTTGTTCCTGTCCCTCGACACTGAGAAGGCGTTCGACAGAGTGGCCTAGGATTACATGATGGAAGTCCTTAGAGATATGCAGCTCCCCGAGGTAATGCTCTCTTACATCAAAGCTCTCTATACCTTGCAGACTGCAAGGGTGAGAGTAAATGGCCACCTGTCAGATGCCTTCTCCCTCCATAATGGCACTAGCGCGGGGGTGCCCTCTGTCCCCCCTCCTCTTTGTTATCACTCTTGAACCACTACTGAATCAAATCATCTCCAATCCAGACATTAGGGGTATCACCATCAAAGATCATACCTACAAAGTGGCGGCTTTCGCCGACGATCTTCTTCTCTTCATCACAGACCCCGTTACCACAATTCCCATACTCCTCAAAGCACTAGAGAACTTTCAAAACATTTCCAACCTCAAAATTAATCATTCAAAGTCTTGAGTCCTGAATATTTCGATCCCACCTGACATAGCCAAATAGTGCCAAAATAGTTTCCCCTTTGCTAGGGCCAAGGAATCAATAACGTATCTGGGGATTAAGATCCCTGTTGTCTTAAAAAATATATATCAGTTCAATTTCACCCCAACTCTAAAAGAAACAAAAGGGGATCTTATTAAATGGAATATCCTTAATGTGTCTCGGTTTGGTAGGGCTTCCCTCGTGAAAATGATTATCCTGCCGCAATTTCTTTATTTGTTCCAAACGATTCCCATTCACATCCCCAAAACCTTCTTCAACACTTTCCGCCAGTTGGTGCACCTCCTTCATATGGAGATGAAAAAGGCCCCGGATCAAATTCTTCTTACTTACAGTACCTTACCAAAACACAAGGGAGGCATTGCACTTCCTGATTTACAGCGCTATTATTGGGCTTCCCTCCTATCTCGTATTGTTGACTGGAACATCCACCAGGACGTGAAGGACCGGGTCACCCTCGAACACATAACATCATCCCACAATCTCAGATTGCTTCCATGGATTGATCCCAAACACATAACCCTAAATCTAAAAACTCATCCCCTGATTGGCCCTACATTAAATGCTTTTTACGCTGCAATTTTAAAGAAAAACCCCATCCTATGGAAGAGCCCTCTAACCCCTCTCAGGGCAAATACGGACTTCCCACCAGGTACCAATGTAAAATTCCTAGCACATTCCTGGCCTCACAGAGACATATTATCATCCCACTTCTTCCAAGGTAAATCTTTGCTTTCTCTGGAAGATATAAACGCCAAAATTAAACCCCATGTCATCCCCAGATGGACCTACACACAAATAAGACACTTCCTCACCAGTCATGCAAACACTAATCATTGGACCAGAGACGCCACCACTTTGGAAGATCTCTGCTTAAAGAAAACTCCCCAAACTTATCTCATCTCCTCCATGTATGCCGCCCTTTTTCTTGAACAAAATGCCTTCTCCACATGGGCTTTCAGTGCCTGGGAAAAAGACAATAGCCTGTCCAATGCTGAATGGGAAAAAATCTGCTTCCACACTCATAAGGGTTCCTTAAACGTTGCTACGCAAGAAAGTGGCTATAAGATACTTACGAGGTGGTATAGAACCCCTGAAGGAATCCACAAATTCTGCCCCCAAATACCGAATAAATGCTGGAGATGCAATGCTGACGATGGCTCAATGATCCACATTTGGTGGTCCTGCCCAAAAATCCTAAAGTTTTGGGAGATGATACACAGTCTCATACACACGATCACCTCCGAGTCCCTACCGTTCACCCCTTCTACTTACTTACTCCACCACACAATTATCCCTAAAAGACATCACCACAAATCCCTGACTCAAACACTGATAAATGCTGCTAGATTATGCATTCCACCTCACTGGCTTACTCCCACTATCCCTTCAAGGGAGGAGTGGTTTCACAGAATTAATACAGTCCTGCTCACCATTATTGGCACCCCTTCATGTTTTGCATAACTGAGTGAATGTCTTCAGAAATAAATGGAAATGTACCAAATTTATATCAGCAGGATCTTTTCCCCACGGTTATTACCACTCGTCCTGACATAATTAAGACACTTTGGTGAGGAGGGAACTTCCCTATCACCCTCATTCGGTCACTCCACCTTACGTATTAGATCGTCGTAAATAGTCACAAACTCAGTCCCTAAACACCACTACAGAAAATCCCTATTAACACACCACCTCATTCATTCATCTTCCCCACTTGCCATCCCTGAGCCTCCACTAGCACACATACTCTGACACATAGTAGAGGGTTTTGAAATCCTAAAAACCCGTCCTGGTGGTTTACACCTAGTAACTCGGTAGCAGTCGTAACGTAGAGGTCGTAAATAAGCCATAAACCCCCGTCTTAAACACCTAAGGAAGTCCC
>BLSH010300012.1:180642-197321 GCA_018402905.1 Glandirana rugosa | reverse complement strand
GGTCTTTAGATGTTTGACGGGGTGTTTTTTCCACCATTCGTACCAACCTTCGAAGACTTCTGTCATCAATTTTTCTCTTCCCCCCACGTCCAGGGAGGTTCTTGACAGTTCCATGCCTGGAAAACTTCTTAATAACATTACGCACCGTTGAAACAGGAATGCCAAGGTCTTTGGAGATGGCCTTATACCCTTTGGAGGTCTTGTGCTTGCAAATAATAGCATTTCTGGTGTCGTCAGACAGCTCCTTTGTCTTTACCATTGTCACACATGAAGAGGGAATAACAGGTGGCTTTTTATAAAACCAAAATGTTCACTTATTGGCTAATTTGGGTCACATGGGTGGAGGCAATTCATCACAGGTGATCCTCATTTGAGATCTGCAACAGGTGAGCCAAATTGGGTTTCCATACTGATTTGCAGCAAAGGGTGCCAATACCACTGACAAGGCAAGCATTATGGTTTTCTCTGTTTTCCTCATAATGTTTATCTTTTTAAATGTTATTTATCATTTACAGTTTTTTGTCAAACACAAGCTATCTGTAGTAATATGTTGGTTAATTTGATACATTTCCTTCAGTAGATATTCCACAATATGTACATAAACTTCATGGGTGCCAATAATGGTGAGCAGGACTGTATGTACAACAGTTATGCCCTTTTTTTTCTGTACTACATTTACCCATATTGAATGTTTCCTTTTTTCTTCCTCTTGTAAATTTTCAATTGAGTATGTCAAATATCTGCTTGACGTGATGTATACTTATCCCTACACATGGATATCTGTATGATTATATGCTGTATGTTCAATAATCTTCGATAAAAAAATTATGAAAAAAAAAAACTATTAGATGGGCAACTTAATAGTCACAACATACAAAGATATAGAATGTACTATTGACATAAACACAAGCACACTTAAACACACTCAAACACCACAGGTTGAACTGGATGGAGTGCTGTCTTTTTTCAACCTATGTTGCTACGTTCTAGTAGTCTTTACATTGTTTATCCGTAAGTGGCTGTAACGGGATCCTTCATGTTGTATAGGGTCAGGAGATGCTACCTGCCTTTAAACAGTTGCCTACCCACGTGAGAGGATTTCGTGTTACATTTTATTAATCCCACTATTTTACAGTTTAGTTCACTTTCCCTCTCTTTTACATAACAACGTTATTATTAGGCTATAACATGGCAAACCTTCAGTACTCATAATGTAAGATGCTGTATGACATAGCGATTTGAAGCTTCATCATGGGGTGTTACAACTTGATACAAGTTGGAAATTACTGTTTTATAAAACAGTAACTTCACCCCTCCTAAGGTTAATTTAGCTTTTGACCCCTTCGCACCTGGTTTATTGGGATATACTTAATTCACATGCTCAACCAGTGAATCCCATGGTAATCTGCCACTCAAGCTGCCACACTCTGGTTCGTAAGCTGGCCATACATTATGCAATTTTATTGATCCATTTCCTTTAGATTTACCTTCAACTATGTAGCACAAGAGCCACCCTGATTGCATACAAATTGAAAGTGTTTAGGACTGACCTCCTATTATATGGTTTTGGTTAATCTAAAGGAAAATTGTATAAAAAAATTGTATAATGAATGGCCAGCCTTACACCGTCATCTTCTTTCTTGATATCATCCGGAACCAGCTGTCACTTTTGGATTCAGGCAGCCTGGACCACTTATGATGTGTTACTGGGTTGCACTCCTCCAGCCACAGAGTGTAAGTTGATGCCTCTTAGGATATCTGATGAACGCTGCTGGAGCAGGGCTAATGTAATTCTTGCCTAGGTGAGAATGAAGGGAGGGAGTGGGCCCTATCAAAGTAAAAAGATAGGGCCCTTAGGTTAAAGAGGGGGAGGGATTACTATAAAGCAATGTGATATTTGTAAGAGAAGATTCATTTTAAGTACAGTTTGTAATAGAAAAATAGTGATACATGTTGAATATTTTTAAGCTTATTCTCCCAGCAGATCCTTAAAGAGGAACTGCAGTCTGCTCACATAATTTGTAATAAAAACATCTTTGCCATTCTGACCTCCAAGCACTTTGCATATTATTTTATATATATTGTGATTCTGTACTTGCCAAATATGCTGTAGAAATCTCCCTCCACTAAGTCTGGCTGCAGCCATTTTAACTGTGGGCAGCTGAAGCTGCTGCCTGTTCACTTCCTGGATTTGCACAGACACACAGAGGTACACCTCCAGCTCTGCAGCCCTGCAGCTCTCATTGGTCCTCTTATGACTCACCCCCCTCCCTTCCTGGCAAACTCTCACGAGAGTGAGAGAGAGGGCTGTGCATGATGTCATAAGCCTTGGCTAATCACCAGACAATTAAGAGGAAGCGGGCTGTATAAGGTATTTCCTGGCAGAAAAAAAAATGTTTTACTATCCAAAGTTAAAACAACAAGGGCAGAAGATTTAATAGATGGAAAGTCGAAAAATTACTGCAGGTCCAATTTAAAGAATATCTGCCAATGCCACTTTGGGACTTAAAAGTTCACACAACTGATTTTACATTAATGAGTAATGTGTCAATTCACATTCTTTTTGAGTGCATAATGAGCTTAATAATATATGGCTAGATTGTCAGAGTAGTGGTCCTTATATCATTTTTAGCTCTCTTTTGAAGAGTAGGCATAACCCCTTCATTTCAACTCTTTACAAGATTGAACATCAAATAGATGTCACTAATGGGTAGGCAAATCTCCTTCACCAAGTCATTTATAATGTCACCCTTATGACAAGAGATTCAAAACACATCCCCATATAGGTAGTTACAGATATTGGTTATAGTAAATGATAGTTATTCCTGAGTGATGATGTTTCGTTTCTAACACAAAATAAAGAATTACAGAGTATTGTTAAAGCTGCATTAATTCAGTAGACTGCAGTGGCTTACCAGAAACAAGTTTGTGATTTATATTCCTTGTGATGTGTACTGCACAAAAATTAAATGTGCCTTATTTCATTTAATTACTTGCGTTCATAAAACATACATTTCAGACATCTCTCTTGGCTGTGGTGCTGGTACTGAAAGAAGAAAATGATAAGAGTAGTGTTTCTAGTGTAATTGCTATAGCCAGTCTGCTTATTGTGTGATTATTGGGTCTTCTTTTTACATACAGATACAACTGACTATGTTGCGCACTGTATCCTGTTATTTTTGTGGGAACTTTATGATGTAAAATAAGGTTACAATTTTTGTGTTAAAGTGTAATTATGGCCAAAATTTAAAAAAATTACAAATCTCTGTCAATAGCATTAAAAATCAATTCTTGTTTTTCCTCCGCAAAACATAGTTTTATTATCTGTTGATTTTGGCAGTAGATTTTTTATTTTCCCCACTTCCGACAACATACCAAGACCTAGGAAAAGTGTGTGGGCCACTCAGGCTCGATAGGGAGGGGGTAGGTGGACAGTGCATCCGCAACTGCTGCTAGAGTGCTGACACGGGATGGAGCCCATCCTGGCTCCTGCTACAGTAAATGGAGTGGCAACCTCAGCCTGGACTCCGACCAGGTCATGCTTCCAACGCGTTCCATTCTGCCCTCCAGAGCTTAATCACGGGGAAACATGACATACCAAGCTGTCCTAAAAATAGCAGTTATACGTAGAACAGTCCATATAATACTACCAGGGTTTCTTACAATGGTCAGCTTATAATCATTTTACTAAAACCTTCTTTCAGAAAAAAACAGCGTTGATATAACTGCTTAGTTGTTGGAGCTGGGGTTAGACTTTAATTTGTTTCTCTCCTACTTTAAGTCCATTTAAATCTCCATGTCTTTGCACATTTTTTACATTGAATACAAGGTGGGGTGACTGCCCACGTAGAACTATTTCCAGCTTTTCCAGCAGTCTAGTGCTGGCATTCAGCTTTAACTATTTTGCATGCACATTTATTGCAGGATCAATACTGTGTTAAATGCATACCGACCAGTAAAGTTAATTGTAAAAAAAAACAATTGAAAGTTACATAATTTATAAGGTTGAAAAAAGACACAGGTCCATTCAGTGCAACCAGTGCAGTGTGTGTGACTTTTATTCTCTAACATTTCCCATAGCGCTGTATATTCTGCTTCCCAATGAAGACATACAGTATAAAAGTTTTTTTAAGCTACAAGCTTTTACAACCAAACGTAAAAAACAGTGAGACGCTTCCTGTTTTGCCTCTTCCTTTATGGGTGTCTGCTCTGTGAGGATGTAACTGGTGCGAATCTGTTCCTCTACCCCGGCTTTAAGGTCTATGGTTTGGAAAAATACTTGGAATTTCCCAAGAATGCGGGCAGCTGGAGTCTAAAGATTGTCTTACCCAGAGGATGTAAACTGTGACTGTCATAAAAAAAAAAAAAAATATGTGGTGAATGACTGGTTGAGTGGGAGGCTGGGTTCACACTGCAGCGCGGAGCAGCTCACAGCAGGGGACCAGTGCGTCCCTGTTCACTGTTTCAGGTCCGATTTCAGTCCCAATTTTGGCTGAATTCGGACCGGAAATGGACCAGAAGACCCACAGGACCCCTGTGCAATTCGCCCCAGAGCTGCTCCGGACATGTGTGAACCGGCTCCATAGAGAGCCGATCACAATCTCCTGACATGCAAATTGGATGCAGAGAAATCTACATCCAATTCACAATAGTGTGAACCCAGCCTGAACCATTCTTTTCATTTTGCCCTGCCTTAGAACATAAATATAGAGATACCAACTCAATCGCCAAGGAAGCAATGTTCTGTCCAGCTAACATAGCCTGTGTTCAGAACGTACAGAGAGATACTTTGTCAGAGATGATACATTAATCACTTCCTTACTGGGCACTTAAACCCCCCTCCTGCCCGGACCAATTTTCTGTTTTCAGGGCTGTCACTCTTTCATTGACAATTGCACGGTCCTGCAGCGTTGTACCCAAACAAAATTGGTGTCCTTTTTTCCCCACAAATAGAGCTTTCTTTTGGTGGTATTTGATCCCCTCTGCGGTTTTTATTTTTTGCGCTATAAACGAATAAAGAGTGATGATTTTGAACAAAGAACAATATTTTTTACTTTTTGCTATAATTAATGTCCAAAAATAAAAAATACAAAAACAAATTTATTCATCAGTTTAGGCCGACCTATATTGTTTTACATATTTTTGGTAAAAAAAAATCGCAATCGGCGTATATTGATTGGGTTGTGCAAAAGTTATAGCGGCTACAAACTATGGGCATTGATTTATGACATTTTTATTTATTTTTATTTTTTTACTGGTAATGGTGGCGATCTACGATTTTTAACTGGACTGCGATATTGCGGCGAACATGCCGGACGTTTTTGACACTTTTTCGGGACCAATGACATTTATACTGCGATCAGATCTAAAAATAGACACTGATTACTGTATAAATGTCATGGGCAGGGAAGGGGTTAACACTAAGGGGGCAGTGAAGGGGTTAAAAGTGTTCCCTGGGTGTGTTCTAACTGTGGGGGGCGGGGTTGGCAGGGGCATGACAGATCTATCTGATCCCAGTGACAGGGATCAGGAGATCTGGCATGCCCCCCCTCACAGAAAGGGGAATCACCGTGTTTACAACAGCAGTTCCCCGTTCCTGCTCTCTGTGAGGAGATCGCAGTTCTCCAGCAGACATCGGGTCTGTCCAGCCCGCGGGCACGCTCGCCGGGAGCACGCCCAGCATGAGCTGAAGGGGAGGACATCTATGGACAGCTTCCCGTTATTTTAGAGCCACGCTGTAGCCGTCATTCGGCTATGACGCAGATGTGAATATGTTAAGAAGGAATTAGAGCTTAAGCTGGTCATAGATGAGCAGATTTTCTTTTTGTTCAGCCAGCAGGCTGAATTAAAAAAATGAGCAGATTCTTCTGTGCAAACAAATGAGGTAGATGGAGGAATCCCCCCCAACTGAGACATTGGGGTTAATTTACTAAAGTTAAATAGACTATGCAGTTTGCAAAGTGCACTTGCACTCTGCAAGTGTAGATGCTCCAGAGCTTAGTAATGAGGTAAAGTTGCATTTTGCAAAGAATACCCAAGCACATGTAAGGAAAATAAAAAAAACACAAGGGGCGCATGGCCTAGTGCATTATCATCCATAAAATGTAATGATTAAAAAAATGCACTAGGCCATGCTACTTGTATATTTTTTGTGTTTTAGTATTTCGGACCCCCCAGTCTGTGGGAAGTGGTGAAGCAGTCATTACCCTCCTAAAGACAGCACCACAAATAGACTACTCCCCACCCAGGCCTATAGTGCATCGCAGGAGAATTTTATAAATAAATATAAATATTTTTTGCTGCTTTGGAGGAAAAAAAACCAGCATTGTTGCTTTCACATGATTGGATGGTGGAAGTCAGCAGAGCTTCACCTCATTTACTAAGCTCTGGAGCAACTGCACTTGCAGAGTGCACAGTTTATTTGCCTTTAATAAATCAACCCCATTGTATTCTGACAGCAGGACCCGGCACTGTCAGAATACACTGATCAGTGGCTGTAGCTACTTGGCTGTATCCCCTGATCAACAAAAATGTTACAACTTCCAACAGGGACTGCACACACTGTCCTTACTGAACCAGTCAATTTTTATCCATCTATGGAAAGCTTTAGTTTGGTGTTTAAGAAATCTAATACACGTACAAGCTATTGGGATCTGAGCACAGGTATATCTTTTCTCTGTTGTATGCAGGCGAGTGACCAGGGCTGAACCTTGTAGCTCTGCCACACCTTGTGTCTTTATGCCCCAGGTTGGCATGGCGTCCACTGTAGCATTTGCAGTGGCAAGGCAGTGTAGGACTGGCCAGAAGAGGGATTACTTTGACGGAGTTGGTCAGTTTAAACATGTATTGCAATATATGTGAACTAAACATCCCTGTTTTTCATTCCATAATTTGCTGGGAAGTGTGCAGCAGTGTGCAGAGGGTCCATTCAGTATTTGTAGTGTTAACATGTGTTCACACCCCTTTAGCACCTGATAGTTCTACATGTACAAGCTATTGGGATCTGAGCACAGGTATATCTTTTCTCTGAATCACACAGGAACACTGTGTGGTTCCTGTGTGATTTCACATGCAGAGCAATTTCAGCCCATTGCACTATTTTTTGAGTCACACAGCAACTGCATCACATGATACTTTTGTACTATGCGATCCGGTGCAGGCCGATGTGGGCAGACACACTGTATCTGCAACCTGCATTTGGGGTGTCATTAACATTTAACTGAATCCCACAGCAGATTGCAAGAGAACACAGCTCTCCCCCACTCCATTCTGATATGAATGGGCCCTCAATATATCTAGAATGGTATTGCCATGCAACAGCACTTAGAACATTTGCAACGTAGATGTTGGTCATCAAATTTTGTTGAAGATCAGTACTAACAGAGCTACAGGTGCTTGTCATAATATATTTTTTCCTCTTTTTTTCAGAATCCTAACACATTCACACTACTTAGTTAACTTGAAAACAACATTATTTTGCTGTTCAGTGCACATTGAAAACATGGACCACAAACTAGATATGAGTGTACACTTCAGGAGATAAGGGTTCATGTTTACTCATGTGAACTCACAACACCAACATATTAATTATCTTTATAACAATTTTTCCTTGCTCCTGTGCATTTCCTCTTATAAAACCAGGTCCATTATGTGATCCACGGTGAAAGTAATGGGACAAGGTTCACCTAATAGCCAGGTGCGGTTACTAAGAGGTCATCACATAGAACTTACACTGCATAGTTACACCACATAAAAGTGTACACTAATGATGTCTTGTAATATGTAATTTTGCAAACATTAAAAATGAACCCCTGTTCAATTACAAAAAGCAACTGACTATTAACTAAAGCCAGATAAATGTGAAAACTGTTTTTATTATCATTAGTAGTATCACATTCCATTTACCAAAGATGTACACCATATAAATATGAACTGAAATGATATTTCAGATCATATCCCAGTACATAATCGCAGGCTGTTATTAAGAAATATAAATATGATTTAGGAAGTTTTATATTCAGTGAAAATAAATCACATTGGTATTACAGAAAGGTAATATCAATGCAAACAAAATTAGCAATTTTAAAATGACTAAATGAATAATGACTGAAAATATGAAAGGAGACAAGTATCTAATAGAAAAAAACATTAGCTATATAATAATAGATTTAAAACCTTGATTATAGGTATTAGAATGATAAAAAAACTGAGGAAAAATAGATACAGAAAGAGCAACCAACTTAATTCTAAAAATGAGGGGGTATAGATAAGAAATGAATAAAAAGCCAGAGAATAAACAATGCCTATTTAAGAAAAAGAAATAAGAGGATGTGATGAAATGACCCGGCAAAAAGTAAAATAATGCACTGATGAGCCAACATTCAAAAGGATGAAGGTATAATATATCAAAGCACAGCACATCAGAAGCTGACTAATTGACTCTAGTAAAACTGAGAGCTTTTGCTTCTAAGAAATCTGGGTAATTTTTGCAAAATGTTACCATTTGGAAAAATGCATTAGAGTCACTGGGAAAGAAAATTATAAGGTAGCTTTTAAAGTGTCACAATCAGGGGTCAGGTTCGAAGAACAGTTACTATAGCAGTAGCAGAACTACCACCAGCCAGCAAGATAGGTACATAGGCAGTCACCCTGGTGAATGACAAGGGCTCATCTGATATGCAGAGTCTAAGTACTAACCGTTGTTCACCATAGCTCCTGATGGTGGAGATGGATTTTGTTGCATGTTTGTACCAGGTTGCGTCCTAGGGATCGTCCCACCAGGATGTGAGCAAGCCGGCGTCCAGTAGCGAATAAGCAAGTAGGGATCAAACAGAAGCGTAGTCAGTAAACAAGCCAAAAGGTCAGTAATGAGTAGTTGCAGGTTGGGATCAGGCAGAGGCATAGTGGAGGAACAAGCCAAGGGTCGATAACAAGTGGTAGCAAAATATGGAGGGCAACAGTGAAGACAAGAGTGAGATACTGGTTGAAAAGAGCAAAATAATCTGGCAAAAAGAAAGTGTAGAGGCATGGCGTAAATCAGGAAGTATATGTGTGTGTGTGTGTGTGTGTGTATATATACATATATATATATATACATCTATATACATATATATATATATATATATATATATATATATATAGACAGTATCTCACAAAATTGACATGTTGTGCAAATGTGAGCAGGTGTTTGGGCAGAGAAGAAGAAATTAAACATAGTCTATCACAGCACAGTAATTTGTGCAGCAGGTTTAATTCTAGAAACAACAGTTCTTGTATTTCGACAAGCAAATTCAATGCACAGGAAACAGTTTTCTAAACTGTCGAAAGATATGCCTGTAAGGCCCCATTCACACCTTAGCAATTTTCTGCTTGAGCCTGCGATGCAGGAACCGGCATGATTATAGAGCCGGTTCCCACATTGCATCACTCCCGCAGGCAGTTCACACTGAGCAATGCGAACTGTGTACTCGCACATGGATCGGATTGCATGAGTGAGAACAACCATGTGATGCGATTCCACTGCGGGAAAAAAAAGGTCCCTGCACTTTTTTTTAGTGCGGATTGAATGCGAGTTCAGCCATACAACTGTATCGCAAAAAGTGATACGCTCAGTAAAGGGGTAAATCCTTCCAGGACTGAAGTAGTTAATGACCAGGCTATTTTTTGCGATACAGCACTGCGTTGATTTAACTGACAATTGCACGGTCATGTGACGTTGTACCCAAACAAAATGTATGTCCCTTTTTTCTCACAAATAGATCTTTCTTTATTTTTATTTTTTTGAGCTATAAACAAAAAAAGAGCTACAATTTTGAAAAAAAAACAATATTTTTTTACTTTTTGCTATAATACATATCCAAAAAAAAGTAAAAATAAATCATTTCTTCATCAGTTTAGGCCGATATGTATTCTCCTACATATTTTTGGTAAAAAAAAAAAAATCGCAATAAGCGTATATTGATTGGTTTGCACATACGTTATAGCATCTACAAATAGGGAATAGATTTATGGCATTTTTATTATTTTTTTTTACTAGTAATGCTGGCAATCAGCGATTTTTAATGGGACTATGACATTGCGGCGGACAGATCGGACACTTTTGACACTTTTTTGGGGCAAGTGACGTTTATACAGTGAACAGAGCTAAAAATAGCCACTGCTTACTGTATAAATGTCACTGGCAGGGAAGGGTTTAACACTAGGGGGCAATCAAGGGGTTAAGTGTTCCCTAGGGAGGTGTTTCTAACTGTGGGGGTAGTGTACTGACTGGGATTAAAGACAGACGCTGTTCCTGATCATTAGGAGCCCAGCTGCACATATAGAGTTGTTATGGTTCATGGTACACAGGGCTTTATCACAATTTTGTTGCTTAGAATAAAGATCACGATTCTCACGGTGTAACGTCATATTTCACATTATGCAAAAAAAAAAAAAAAATGGGCAAACTTTACTGTTTAGTTTTTTTTTTTTATTATTCATTAAAGTGTATTTTTTCCAAAAAATTGCTCTTGAAAGGCCACTGCGCAAATACTGTGTGACATTAAATATTGCAACAACCACCATTTTATTCTCTATGGTCTCTGCTAAAAAAATATATATAATGTTTGGGGGTTCTAAGTCATTTTCCAGCATAAAATACTGGATTTTTACTTGTAAACCACAAATGTCAGGAAAGCTTTAGTCCTTAAGTGGTTAAACTGAGTTAATCTACACACTGGAGTAAATTCCTTTGATAAAAGAACCAAACAGATACTTTTCTTCTACTTGGAAAGAAAAAAATAAAAACAAATATCAGCCAGCCAAGTTTAGCAGCTGTTAGATTAAGCAGAGAACGGCTCTCGCTGAATCGGACACGCTGTTTTTAGAGAGTGAGGGGAGAGAAGGATCGGCTGCCACTCACTAGGACGCGGTTTCTGGTCACCATGGCGACCTTGCGCCCGGGGATTGTCGAGCCCTGACATAGAAAGTATGAATTATGCTGGGTCATTACAGTATGGATGGATCCAGGGATTTAGGTCAGTATTTTGGGCTTTTGGATATGGAGTTTCAGCAATTAGAGGGGATTTATTGTTGTGGGGGTTTTGCTGGGCCTGAGCTTTAATGCACTATATGATACATGGGAATGCAATTATTTTTAGCAAATATAAACTGCTAAATATATTGTCTTGTGACTTCTATCAGTGTCTGGCTGAGAACTGGTTAAAGCTTGTAGGAGGAGTTTTCATTCTCCTCTGACTGTCCTATGAGGCTGCAGGACCCCTGACCCTCTGCCGGACAGTGCTGATTGGCCCTGGGCTGATCACATGCTCCCTCCTAAGAAAAAAAACTCTCTAACAATACACACCAAACTGAGCACCTGCAGTCTGACTCCAGCAACTCTGTCTTATCTGGACCTGTTTTGGAGTCAGTGGAAGAAGGGGAGGATCAGAGAAGACAGGATCAAACAGCCTTTTTACACAATGCGGATGATTAACACCTTAGGTTGCACAGTGAGTATAACAAGCATGTTTTACTGCATATACAGACTGATTTTACTGTTGTGGGTTTAGCAACACTTTAAGGGGTAACCCAAATTATATAATTATTGAATCAACTCGCAACAGAATAGATCTAGCATTGAAGGCAACCATAAGCAATTTTTAGATAATATGACCTTGTCCATCCAGAACAATACTAGATGACAAACCCACACTATCCCCGGTGTTCCTGCCAGTCTCTCTGCTTTCCTATTAAAAACTGACCACATTAAGCAGGAGAGCACACTGTGGTCAGTTCTCTAACTGTGCTGGGAACTGCTCTCCTCCAATGATCAGACTTGTCCAACACGCCCCCCCCTCCCACACAACCATTCACAGGAAAGCTCAGTGTAGTGCTGCTTCTCCACCCCCAGCTCTTCTGTAGCTGAGAACAGAGGGGATGTGATCACTTATGACGAAGGGGAAAAAAAGCATTTATTTATTTATTTTTTTATATCTATACAAAAATGTTTTGCCTTTCATTTCTATCTTAAGGCTCCATGCACACTGTATCTGATAAACAACCATTTTGGGCGTTTTTTTAACAGCCCAAAAACGCCACTTTATGTTATCCTATGTGTCCATGCACACATGGACGTTAATTGTCTTTTATCAGCAGTGGCGTTTTTGGGCTGTTATTTGAATGCCCTGAATTGGCGTTCAAAAGTCATTCTTTTAACCACAAAAACACCGGACGCCGATAAACGCCGCTAAAAGCTCATAAACGCTGGTAAATGGCTGTTTATCAGCGTCCAGCGTTTTTTGCAGTCAATGGGAGCTAATGAAGAAAAAAAAACGCCCAAAAACGCAGACGCCGATAATCGCTGGTAAACGCTGCTTACAAAACGCTGCAAAAGAACGTTTTTTTAAGCATCGTCTCCTGCCCGACGCCGAGAGAGCCCAGATAGCGTCCAGTGTGCATGGAGCCTAAATGTATTGGGTCGTTTTACAAGGTGATTGTTTACAATCACTTTAAGTGCTTGACACACCTAAACGCATTTACAAGTGTCAAGTATTTTTTCTGCCAGGAGGAAAGGGTTCTAGGAGAGGCGGACAAACGCCCTGAGTGTATGAGGCCTAAGGGCTAAATTGATTGGCCAAGCTGGGCATCTTTATGATGAAAGATTATCATAATCTTGACATACTGTACACCAGCTGTGTATTTCAGCATAAATTGTGAATGCCAATAAAATATAACAAATTAACTGGCCATTTTGTCTTCACCTTAGTGACCTTGCTGTTTCCATAATATTCTCCTTTGAATTAGCCATAATTAATCATCCTAGATCACTGTAATCTTGCCATAGGAAAAATATACCAAATCCACGAGTCCAGAAAATTACATTTGGAATACATGATAGATTTAATGTAATTTGTGAGCTGGAGAACAGCTTTTATTATTGGTTTATTGATTTCTCTGAAAAGCAGTCAATAAAAAAATATACAGATAAAAAAAAAAAAAAATATGCCCGGAGTGGTAGCAATTACCACGCATCTAAAATGGTTTCCTGATTAAAAAGTAAATGGTAGATCCAGTCCATTAGACTGAAGTCTTGTGTGTTTTAAACAGTCGGCATTAACCTTCTATTGAAGTCTGTTAAGTATGTGATGCCATATGCCTCGAAGGAGAGTGTGAATGCTGTTTAGGCAGGGGAACTCTTATAATCAGAAGCTGTCTGTGATCTAATTGATTTTTGTTTCCTCTCTGCTTGAGGGACTGATTGAACTGAATTATGGATCATTCCCATAATAAGCTGGGTTACAGTGTGACTTGTATATTGCTTGACTTATTGTTATTCTCCCCCTCTGCTATAAAGCCTCTCCTTTGCAGCGTTAGCCAGCTGGAATGGGTATATAATAAGTACACATAATCACAGATTGCACCTCTGTGTTCAGAGCTTATCTCAAAGTTTATTATTATGATAAAACACTTTATAAATCAAGGTTATCCATATACTGGTAGCAAAAACCCTGGTTGCTAGGTTTCTTATTTTACGTTATGGTGTTCTCATCGATTTTTTTCAGTGTCAGAGTGCTGCGAATGCACTGTATTCCAATGTTTTAATCACATACAGATAATGAGCAATAGGTTCTGCCAATGGCTCAGTGATATCGCCTTGCAGGCTAGAGAAATAAAACATGGCTTAAGGAGATTCGTCAGGCAAGGAACTCTCAGTCCATTTAAGTGCTGCAGATGAACAGAGAAAGTGAAATAGATTTTGGTAGATTGATAGAGCATTAGTGGTGAAGCAAGTCAGAAATGCAGTCAATGCCATTTAAAGGAAAACTGTTTAACTATAATTCTATTTGAGCTTAAGCACATAAAGCAGCTCTGCTCTGCATGAGGCCTCTTACTGAAGTCTAATTAGAAGCACAGTCACATCTGCTCATGCCACATATTGGATTTGTGTGGAGCACATTTTATTGTGTGGGTGCCCCAGCCACATGTTACATGCCAAATGAAGACTAGTTGCATGAAAAAAATGCCTAGTAACTTAAAGCTGGACCCCGGGGACACAGACAAAAACACAGATGAAATACTTATATGGGAGCTGTTTTACCTGCCTGAAGATTTGTATTTCTGTCTATCCAATTGTTAGAAGACTGTGCTGAGGGTTTGTTTGCATTTTATTGTTGTTTCCTCGCGCTCCTGGAGGAGGCGGGGCCGGGCAGCCCTATTTAAACAGTGTGCTTCCTGCATCAAGTGCTGTCCATTCTACAGCGTGTGAGTGTTTCTGAGCGACCTGATTTCCTGTTCATCTGATCCTGAGACCCAGCTTGACCTAGACCTTGTTGATTTCTGCCTGCACCGACCCCCAGCTTGCCCACGACCACTCTTCTGCCTGATCCTCCTGTACTTCTGCTGCCAGCCTGTTGACGACCCTGCCTGCACCTGACAACCCCTTTGCCTGCACCCTTTGTACCGCATTGCCTGCCTGTTACCGACCCGGCCTGTACGACCACCTGCTACCTGCACAAGCTGCACTGGGCTATCCTTATCGCCACCAAGGATCCTGTCCAGCCCTCGTGCCCCCCTGAGCTCCTGGGCTCCCTGTCTACTCTACCGGGGACCCTCGAACCAGGGCCGCAAGAGTGGTTGCTTCCTGCGCAAGACAGACTCCACCGCCAGGTAGGTGACACACATCCTGTGATTTAGGATTCATGTACACACAGTCTACTTTGACCAGCGGCCGAGGGAAACCACAGCATGACTTTGGAGCAATTTTGCCGTGGTTAGCGGTTTGAGGTGGTCAGCGGTCAAAACGTTCCTATCCTGAATGCGGTTCTTCTGCATTCAAAAGGGGGAGGTTGAGGGATGTTGAATCTCCCCAACCGCAGCGGCTTCTAAACTCTGTTAAAAGCCTATGTGTACATGGATCACATGTGTGAACTGGATCTCCTAACTTTTTGGCACCGTGGAAGATATCCCTTTGGAAATACCATCGCCATTACCTGGGAGTTAACGTCTTCTTCCATTATGATCGTTGGGACCACTGAGTCCATTGAGACTAACAAGCGCATGTGATCTCTATTTTTGGAGATCCACTAGTTCTGGTAAGAGGCGAGTATGTATGGTGAAGGGATTTGCATGGACACCTTGATCTTCTGATCGCTTCATGGAACATTGTTACTTTTTATCACGGTTTTATATTACAGTTTTTTTCACTATCACTTTGGTGTTATCATCAAACTTTTTATAATAAGAAGATTTTTGGACTTATTTATGGACATTTGTTGACATATTAATGTTTTATTTTTCATATAATAGGCTTATTTATGTTTGTCATGAATTATGTGTTTTGACACTTATGGCTCATACACACGGTGCAATTACAATAATCTGACCGTTAGTACGCTCCATTTTGAATTATCGTCCAACAGAAGTTGTATGAGCAAACTAGAAAACTTTTGTCTGCCGACAAAAGTTGTAAGTACAAACACGCATGCTCGGACTCCAGGAAGTGTTTGGTCGTGTAAACCTGCGTCTGTAATTCACAATTCACATTCACCTGAACTTCCTCTTTATATGCTTGTAACACATCACTATGTTCGACTTTGTTGAAAGATAATTTGATTATCGTCAGTGTGCTAGACAAAATCACGGACAGCCGATTTTGGGAAAAGTTGGACGTGCAGCCGTAAAACAATCGCATCATGTATACGAGGCTTTAGGTGTGTATCTGATTTATAGTATCATTTGTTTGTGCACAGGATTAGCACATCTATATTTTTTATCTTAGCATAGGCTTTTATGGAGTTGAGTTTAGGAGCTTTAGCAAAAAAAATGCCAAAAGCTCCTAAACTTAAGTTTAGAAGCTGTAGTGTGCATCAGTGGTTCTCAACCCTGTCCTCAAGTACCCCCAACAGGTCATGTTTTAGGAATTTCTCTTAGATAAAATAACTAGAGTTGAGCGAACCTCTGGAAGTTCGGGTTCTGCTGGTCCGTCCGAACTTCGGGACAAAGTCCGGGTCCGGGTCCGGACGGAACCCGAACGATCGCACGAACGAAAAAAATACAAAAATAAAAAAATTTTTATAAATGTCAATAAAGGGACAGGGGTAAAAAAACATCCCGTGAACGGGATGGGAATGGGGGTAAAATGAAGGAAAACGTCGGGAGATCCTGAAACAATGTCGGTAAAAACACGTATTTTCAAGCCCAGGGGTAACTAAAGTTACCCCAAGCAACAGGCACGCTAGCAAGCCCAAGGCAGGCCTGGGCCTGGGCCTGAAACAGGGCTTCAAGCCTGCCTGGTCGTCTTGGGCTTGAAGGTCTCCAAGCGAGTTGAGATCAATAAAATAGATTCTCTTTAAGGATTTTGTACTGGACAACCCCCATGAACTCCTGTCCCAACTCTTGGTGACTACGTGTGATGTCGAAGATTTGAATTCAAATCCTCGAAAACCGTAAAAAAAACGATTTCGAGGATTTGAGTTGAGGTATTTTCGGATACGATTCTATTTTTTATATCTACACGATTAGGACACGTGTTTGTTTACTATGATATTTAGTCTATGTGTGGATTTCGGAGCATATGTACTACGCTAACAAAATGCCGACGTGCAGGTTGAAAAGGGTTTTAGCCGACAGGCACTAAAACAGATCGTGTGACTGCTATTAGTTTAATAGAAAGTTGTTTCAGCTTGTATCACTACACAATG
>BLSH010300012.1:136637-155678 GCA_018402905.1 Glandirana rugosa | reverse complement strand
CAAGTGGTTAAGGCAGTATACATAGATATATATATATATATATATATATATATATATATATATATATATATATATACATACACATATATATGTACACACACACACACACGTACATATACATACATACACACACACACACATTTTTTTTTTGTGTACTACCTGCTGAAAATCAGCAGGGGGAGCCTCCCCAGGACTGCATCCCTCATTGCTAGCAACAGTGGGCTTTTGCCCATAAGCAAGATGGCCAGTGCAGCCCGATGATGTCATCAAGACGCCCCAGGCAGCATGGTCTAGCCACATGGGCAAACAGAACATAAAAAACATAGAGACATGTGAGGCACTCAAAAGAGAAACAGATCAAGGTAAGGGAGAACACATATGAGACAGCACAGGATAAAAGGAATAGGCAGCTGGGGCGTGGCTACTGCACAACTGTATGGACGTCTGAAGCTGCAGCTCCGCTCCAGCACGAGGAATCTAGCTCACCCGAGGAGGATACCTATCTTTTAAATGACACCACGGGGCGTCTGAGAACCCCTACACCACAGAAAGATGACCCGCAAGAGAAAAGAGTCCCCCCAGCCAAAGAAATTAAGATTTCTTCTCTCCAGCGACACGGAGTCCACTTCAAAACAGCTACAGCAATTTGCCGCAGACCTCATCAGGGCCTATTTGCCCTCGGTGCCGGACTCAGAGCTGCTCATTTACACAATACACCGTCTCCCCAAACCATCGCACCTGCCAGAGAACATTCCTAGGGATGTTCTCATGAGGGTCCACTTCTACCATATCAAGGATCAATTCATGATGGCCTTTCGCAAAACTACATGCCCAGCGGAGAAGTACTCCACCATCCAAATATTCGCAGACCTTTCGCAATACACATGGCAAAAGCTTAAAACCCTCATGCCTGTCACCAAGGCCCTACATAATCATAACATTGTATATAGATGGGGTATCCATCAAAACTGACCATCACTAAAGATGGGAAATCTACCACGATTTCCTCAGTTGAAGAAGGCCTCAACCTACTTCATACTTGGGAGATCATCCCAGAGCAGACAGAGGAAGCTCCACTCCCTTCTCTCAGAGCGGATCTCCACAAGGACTGGCAATTGGTGTCACGTAAGAAATCCAATAAAAAAAAAGTAAAACCCACTCTCCTCGGAATTGACTTAGCAACTGTTTAACATTTTTTTATTCCAAGTGCCATGGAACTTGCACTACATGTGTTATCCCCAAAACCCAATGTGCAGGCAACCTGCCTTCAGATCCACCAAGGATCTAACCTTTTTACCTTTTCAGTTTGTTATTCTCTCTCTAAACTGTTTTCTAATGTTATTCTTCCCCTCCATACTGTTAATTGATGAGATCTCCTCGTACTGGCCGGACCTCCCCAGCAAATCGCCTCCAACTGAATATCTACAGAAAGACGACCTCTGGAAATACAGTGGCATGGTGAGTGCTTACGAGCCCTTGGGGATATACGTATTCATAGTCATAACAAATGAACATGGTTTATAATGTAGTATCCTTCAACACACATGGGCTGAATCATCCAGCGAAAAGGTCATCATTGTGGAAAGAGGCTAAAAAACTGAGGGCAGATGTCAACACAAGAACTATCCCCATATTTTTACAGCCTCTGCTCAAAAAAAGTAATTGGGAGTGTTGATTGCCATAAAGGACCCAATCTCTTTTGTTCTTCAAGAACTGATAACGGACTTGGAGGGCAGATACCTAATTCTTATTGGATCATTTAACAATAAAATTTCTACAATTGTTAACTTATATGCCCCAAACAAACACCAGCTGAGATTTGTTAAAAGATTATTCCTCAAGATTAATAAAGTTAAAAAAGGCGACTTAATCATCTGTGGGGATTACAACATCACATCTGACTTCAACATAGATTCCACAATCAAAGCCAAACGTCCACTGCCCATGCTACAGAACTTATTGCACACAGAACATGTACGACGTATGGCGGTGTCAACATCCCGGAGAGAGAGACTTTACTTTCCACTCAGCCAGACATAACACGTATTCTCGTATAGATATGATTATTGTTGATCGGAATGTTTTCTCTAAAGTGTCCTCCTCCACCATCCATGACATCTCGTGGTCTGACCACACACCTTTGTCAATAACGGTGCTGGAGGGGCACACTTTCAACACACCTCAGGTGTGGTGAGCTAATTCTCATATCTTTAGCTCTCAAACGCATGTTGATGCAATTACTAACCACCTGGAGGCTTTTTTTGAGACCAACGAGGGTTCGGTGTCCAGCCCTAGTACCATATGGTGTGCCCACAAAGCCTTTGTTAGAGGCATCATTCTGCAAGCTTGCTCGAGGGAAAAAAGATCAGGGCGCAGAGGCTGAACACCCCACTAGAGGAAATTAAACTCTTAGAGTCTCAAAATAAGGCCCAGGCCTCTGAAGGATTAGCAAATAGCCTTACTAGACTGTGTTTCAATCTTAGAACTATGCTATTAGAGTACAACAGCAAATATGTGGACAAACTAAAACTGTCCCACTATTCTTCAGGGAATCGAGCAGGTAAATTACTGGCACAAAGTGTGCGCTCAAGAATCCCAATTCTTACTTAGAGCCTCGGACAATAGTAAGGTAACTGACCGAAATGACATAGCCGATTCCTTTGCACATTATTACTCTTCTTTATACAATCTGAAAGAGGACCTAAATACTACTCAACCATCTAATGCACTGATCCAAGATTTCCTAAAATCTATTAGGCTTCCGTCGGTAACCGTATCCCAACTTTCTGCGCTCAATTCACCCATCACCACGAAAGAAATCTTAAAAACTATTACATCTCTCCCACAGGGGAAATCCCCAGGGCCAGACAGCCTTCCAAATGATTACTACAAAATGTTTTGCCACATCCTAGCCCCTAGATTGGAAACAGTATATTCTCAGGCCATGAACTCCGCATCTTTCCCCCCAGAAATGATTAAAGCGTACATAGTAACCATCCCAAAACCGGGGAAAGAGCCTGCTTCTCCACCTAACTTCAGGCCAATTTCATTGGTGAACACCGACGTTAACCACTTCAGCCCCTGAAGGATTTCCAGCTTTAGGACCGGAGCCCTTTTTGCGATTCGGCGCTGCGTCGCTTTAACTGAAAACTGCACGGTCGTGCGACGTTGTACCCAAACGAAATTTGCGTCCTTTTTTTCCCACAAACAGAGCTTTCTTTTGGTGGTATTTGATCACCTCTGCGTCATTTCTGATCGCCGCTATAAACAAAAGAAGAGCGACAATTTTGCAAAAAAACCCAAATTTCTTACTTTTTGCTAAAATACAAATCCAAAAAAAAAATATAAAAAAACATTTTTTTTCACCGTTTTTGGCCGATTTATATTCTTCCTCATATTTGCGATAAAAAAAATCGCAATCGGCGTTTATTGATTGGTTTGCGCAAAAGTGGCCGCGTTTACGGATGATGAGAATTCATTTTTGGGGTTTTTATTTTTTTTTTATTTTTTACTAAAAATGGCGGCGATCTGCGATTTTTTGCGGTACTGCGATATTTCAGCGGACATGTCGGACCATTTTGACACTTTTTTGGGACCATTGGCATTTATACAGCGATCAGTGCTATAAAAATGCACTGATTACTGTGTAAATGCCATTGGCAGTGAAGGGGTTAACCTGCAGGGGGCGCGCTAAGGGTTAACTATGTTCCCTGGGCGTGTTCTAACTGTATGGGGGATGCCCTAACAGGGGAAGGGAAGTTATCACAGCCTTCACGTAAAGGAAGGCTGTGATCACAGCCCTTCCCCCTCACACAGAGCGGAGGTCCGTGTTTACATACACGGACCTCCGCTCACTCGCTCCGGGGGGGCCATCGCGGGTAGCCGGCGGCAATCAAAGCCACCGCACCCGCTCCCTGGCCCTCCCCGAACACAGTGAGCGCGCGGGCGCGCCTCCGGCAGCGCACGCGCGCTCACAGTGTGCATTATCGCAGCCGCCGTCGTATGACGGCGATTTGCGATAACGAACCACCTTGTCGCCGTCAACCTGCGGTTGGCGGTCGGCAAGTGGTTAAACTATATGCTAAAATACTAACCCGTAGACTCCTCCCAATTCTTCCCGAGCTGGTCAACCCTGATCAATCGGGATTCACCAAGGGTAGACAGCCCTCGGATGCTACCCGAAGAGTCATAAATATTATTCAATATGCGAGATCCTGTCGGATTCCTTCTCTGCTCCTCTCTTTGGATGCGGAGAAGGCGTTCGACAGGATCCACTGGGGATACATGGACCAGGTTCTAAAAAAATTTGGATTCTCAGGACCCATGCTAACCGCCATTCTAGCACTATACTCTGCCCCCTGTGCTCAAGTATTTACATCCAATGCGATTTCCAAAGACTTCAACATTACGAATGGTACACGACAAGGATGCCCATTATCGCCCTCAATCTTCAACCTCCTTATAGAGCCCCTTGCAGAAAAAATTTGGTCCCACCCAAACATATTAGGTGTACCCCTTCCAAACAAATCAGCACACCCCATCAACCTCTTCGCGGAAGATATAATTCTATTTATAACAGACCCGACAAACTCCCTGCCTTACGCCCATCGTACCCTGGAGGAATTTAGCAAAATATCCTACTATAAAGTTAATTGCACTAAATCAACAATACTAAGTATAGAGATCCCCTCACAAGTCCAATCCCAATTAACATCCAACTTTCCATACTCCTGGGCCACTTCAACTATACCATACCTAGGCATAAATCTAACAGCTGACCCCTCCAAATTAGCCGATGCAAATTTCCCACCCTTAATAAATAAACTCAATAAAGATATTAATAAAATTGCTAAAACTGAATTATCCTGGCTAGGACGCCTAGCCGCATTTAAAATGCTGATACTCCCTCAGATACTATATCTGTTTCGTACAATTCCTGTCCCACTTAAAGCCAAGTATTTTAGGGATCTAAACTGCTTGTTAAAAACATTCATATTGCAATCGAAAAGACCCAGATGTGCTAAATCTATACTAGTAAACATAGATCCGCAGGGGGTATGGGACTCACCGACTTGCGAGACTACTATTATGCCTCACTGCTTACACAACTCAAAACCTGGTTCCAAGCAGAAAGCCAGGCCCCATGGAGAAAAATAGAGCAATACTTAACCACCACTAAAGACCTTAAAATACTACTGTACCTAGACGCATGGAAACCGCTCCCGCTCCACCAATTCCCACTAACAATTAAAGCCACTTTGTTGGCATGGAGATGGCTGCTTAAACTTGATAGGTCCATAGATAGAGAAGTAAATCTCCTTGTCCCAATAGACCTTCTCCCAAAGGCCATACCTAACTTAGATCTGTCAGAATGGAAACTTAAAGGTGTCAATTATATTTCAGACCTATATAAAGGAGATCAAATGAAAACCTTTCCGACACTTAAGCAGGAATTCAATCTCCCCCAAACAGATCTTTACAAATACTATCAAATATCCCATTTCCTTTGAACACTGAACTCACACCAAATGTCTTTAAACAGTGATGTATGGGAATTCTATTCAAACACAACACAAAAGGTCAAAGGTATTGCTTTGTTTTACAACATCTCCCAGCAGAAATTAAGGTTTACTAAATCGGTACACCATCTAAAATGGGAATTTGAATTGGGTAAAACCTTCTCTGCTAAACAATCGAACATAGCAGCCACCACAATCTATAAGTCCTCAAAATGTATCAACCATTGGGAACTTTACCAAAACGTAGTACTGACGTGGTGCCTGACACCCTTTAGGATTTCTAAGTTCTCACAGGGTATATCCCCCGGGTGCTGGAGAGATTGTGGAGAGGTCGGCAACATTCTGCATATCTTTTGGAAATGTAAAAATGTAACTAGTATGTGGAATATTCTTTTTAGGAAAATCTCCTCACTTACTGGCATTCTTTCAAAGCCAGATCCTGCCCTGGCTCTACTAGGCCTGGGCATAGAGCGTTTCCTTCCCAGCTTCCTTAGTATAATCACACATATTTGTATGGCAGCCAAAATTCTTATAACAAGAAATTGGAAGTCAAACAAAATTCCTAATGTTACTGAAGTACTAGCTCTAGTACTTACCCATTATACATACGAGAAGCTTTTAATAAACAACTTTGAAAAACAGAAAATGTTCAATAAACAGTGGGAGCTATGGAGGGAACAGCTCCAGTGACCTATCTCCCCACATCCCCTGGGACTCAAGGACTATTAAAACTGAATATATCCTATGTATGTAGGCCATGCGGGCCGGTCTATTTCCCGGTATGAGTTGATCTCATCTCATCACTTTGTAACTACCCCTTCCCCATTCCCCACCTAGTTGTTCACTTTTCTTTATTTTATACTTATTTTATGATTATGTTTTTTCACTTATGTTCCTGGTTTCATGTGGTATGCAATGGTCACTCTATGTACCTCAAACTGATCTGAGAACCTTCACTATGAGAAGTGCCTTGTTCACCCTCATTATATCTCGGACTTATCTCACTGATTGTAATATCAGATGTACCTTGTATGCCGTACTTGTTTAACTCTGTACCATCCTAAAAATTTCAATATAAATATTGTTTAAAAAAAAAGGAATAGGCAGCCATGCATGGTGCAAGGAACCAAAAAAGGAAAATGAATGAACTAGCTGGCCCTCCCAGGCCTCAGCCCACAGGCACTTACGTAATGGCAGATTTCCTTCCTAGAGAGGAAACACTGCAGGGCCCCATCAAGACCCACAGAAGGGGCACCCAGGCTTTTTAGCGCCATTTAGCAGCCCGATCACTGGGTCTCCAAACTGGGAGAGGCTTGAACCCAGATGGCTACTGCACAGAGGCAGAGGTAGTGCCATAGAACTGCTTACTCTTTACTGGTGCGTGGAGGTATGAGGAAAAAAAGAAGAATGGGGGGTGGCTAACCATGCCTTTTTTTATGCTATTCACTGGTCCTGAGGGAGTGGTCAAGAGGCGGAGCTCTATCACTAGTATGCTGCCATGTTGGCGTCAGGAAAATAGTTTTCTTGGCTGAAGCTTCACTTAAAAAATTTACCTGTTCCGACTTACAAACAAATTAAACTTAAGAACAAACCTACAGTCCCTATCTTGTTTGTAACCCGGGCACCACCTGTATTCCAGTCATCGCCATGCAGGTGGTCCCATTGACGGAAATCAGGACAGAATGGCTGCACAGACACAGTCGCTGCTCCCAGTTTGACATCCACGTGGGTGTGGGTACATGTCCACTAATGCAAACCGTGTGCACAGAACACCTGTGCATCCCTGTCTGGCATACACAGCCCTACACGGACGTACACTCTATTATGCCCCGTGTGAACGAGGCCTAAGTGTTTCTGCCACATGGGCTGCTCTGTTATAGTTTTCCTTTCGGTCTCAAAAGCCTATTCTTTTCCATTATAGTTTTGCTTGATAAGGCTCATTATATTCAGCACACTCAGAGGGACAATTAAACTGGAATGCTATGACTTTATCCCACCTGAGTGTGGGCTGTGTAAAACAGCTTATAATAACTGCTGCGTTTAAGAGTGCTATGAGAGGCTGCATGCCGGGTCTTATGCCTAAACTACAACTGAAGTCGGGTTATTTCTAGTATGACAGCAGCAGTTGTGTTTAGCTTCATGTATTATGCTTTGTGTGATGCATGGGAAATCAGAATGTACAGAATTGAACACACACATAAGAGTATTCCATAACTCCCAACTGTCCCTGATTTTGAGGGACTGCCCCTGATTTGGGACAATGTCCCTCTGTCCCTCTTTCCTCCTCATTTGTCCCTCATTTTGGTCTGATCTATATAGTTGTATATAAAATACACTCTTTATCTTTCAAAAATTGTTTCCCAGTGCTAAACCTTTTATTCAATTTCTAAATTGCTGCATTTGTAAATGTCAAAAGCCAGTATTAAAGGAATTATAGTGGTTAAAAAAAGCACTTGTGAGTTTACTAATTTTTTTTTGTATAATTCTCCATTAAAGAGAAAATAAACCCTGATGGGTTTTACTTCCTCATTATTACCCTGCAATGAAAAAGCATAATGGGCTAGTATGCATTGCATATTAGCCCATTATGTGCCACTTACCTGCATTAGAAGCCCGCTATGTCCCCGCTCCAGGCTGCATCCATCTTCTGCCCCTCTATCTTCTGGGGTCGCGATCTCCAGCTCTGTGACTGACCGGAGTCGCGTGGCGTCACTCCCACGCATGTGCGCAGGAGCCTCCAATTGCGGCACGATCTCAGTGAAGGAACGGCACGGAGGCCGTTTCTTCACTGCACATGTGCCCGATGACGTGGGCACATCACAGTACACTGTATATCTCCTAAATGTGCAGGTTTAGGAGATGTGCATGGAACCTACAGGTAAGCCTTAATATAGGCTTACCTATAGGTTAAAGTGGTTGTCAAGGGTTAACAACTACTTTAAGGAGGCATGGCAGGGGGCATGTCCTATGCCTACATGATTTTGGTGTCCCTCGGGCCCATCTCAACAGGTTGGGAGGTATGATAATATGGTTTTGGCTAAGACCTCTTGTTCTGTTCCAGCCAACCACTTCAATACTGGGCACTTTCACCCCCTTCATGCCCAGGCTAATTTTTAGCTTTCACGCTTTGAATGACAATTGCACGGTCATGCAACACTATACCCAAATTTTTTATAGTTTTCTTCCCACAAATAGAGCTTTATTTTGGTGATATTTAATCACCGCTAGGTTTTTTATTTTTTGATAAAAAAAAACAAAAAAGACCGAAAATGTAAAATTTTTGAAAAAAAATGTTTTTCTTAGTTTCTGTCAGAAAATGTTGTTAATAAGTAACTTTTCTCCTTCACTGATGAGGCAGCTCTGAAGGGCACCGATGAGGCGGCACTGATGAGAAGGCACTAATATGCGGCACTGATAAGTGGCACTGATATGCAGCATTGATGAGCACTGATAGGCGGCACTGATGGGCACTGATAGGTGGCAATGATGGGCACTAATAGGTGGCACAGATAGGCAGCACTTATGGGCAATGATAGGTGGCACTGATGGGCAGGTACTGATGGGCACTAAAAGGCAACACTGATTGGCATCACTGATGGGCACAGATTTTCCTCACTAATGGGCATGGATTGGCATTACTGATGGGCACAGACTGGTGTCACCAATGGACACAGAGTGGTATCACTGATGGGCAATTTTGGGGCTGCATTGTAATCAGGGCACTGATGTTCAGTTCCCTGATTACCTATTCAAGTCTCCCCTGTGAGGAAATGCCATTGGTCGGCTCTCCTCTCCTCACACTGTCAGTGTGAGGCGAGGAGAGCCGATAAACAGCATCTCTCTGTTTGCATGTGATCGGCTGTAATTAGACACAGCCGATCACATTGCCGTGGCTCTTTACAAAGATCAGAGTCACGCCATGTCTCAGCGGGTGCGCGATCACAGCAAGACTGGGCTCCATCATATAATGTCTTGCCAGAACGAGAGCGGCCCTGCTACGTCGTCATTTGTCTATACAGTAGTTATACTGCCTATTCCATGTGTACTGGTATTTATCAAGCAACCACATGAGTGTGTGTAACCCCTTGATGTCAATTTCTGGCAGGCCTTTAACCACTTAAGGACCAGAAGGATTTCCCCCTAAGGAGCGGGCCATTTTTTGTGATGAGGCACTGCGTTGCTTTAACTGACAATTGCGTGGTCATGCAACTTTTACCCAAACAAAATTTATGTCCTTTTTTTACTACAAATAGAGCTTTCTTTTGGTGGTATTTGATCACCCCTGCGGTTTTTATTTTTTGCACTATAAACAAAGAAAGAGCGACAATTTTAAAAACAAAAAATATATATATTTGTTACTTTTTGCTATAATAAATATCCAGAAAAAAAAATAAAAAAAACTAATTTCTTCATCAGTTTAAGCCAATCTGTATTCTTCTACATATTTTTGATTAAAAAAAATCGCAATAAGCATATATTGATTGGTTTGCGCAAAAGTTATAGCGTCTATAAAATAGGGAATAGATGTATTGCACTTTTAATATTTTTTTTCTGTTTACTAGTAATGGCGACAATCAGTGATTTTTAGTGGGACTGTGATATTGCAGCGGACAGATCGGACACTTTTTTGAGACCAGTGACATTTATACAGCGATCAGTGCTATAAAAATGCACTGATTACTGCATAAATGGCACTGGCAGGTAAGGGGTTAACACTAGGGTGATCAAGGGGTTTAATGTGTTCCCAGGTAGGTGTTTCTAACTTTATGGGGGATGGGCTGTCACTGCGGGGAACGATTGCGGGTGGCCGGCGAACATTGAGTCCACCCCACCCACTGATTGGCTTCCCCACTGGACAGTGGGAGCACGCGTCCAAAAAACCCATTTCCACGGCCGACATACAGCTACGGCAATTTGTGGGAACAAGCTGACCTGCCACAGTAAAATGGCAGCTGCTGGTCAGCAAATGGTTAAACTGGTTCTAAAGGCAGAATGTTTTTTTTACCTTAATGCATTTTATGCATTAAAGTGGTACTAAACCCACAACAGTAAAATCAGTCTGTATATGCAGTAAAGAATGCTTGTTATACTTACTGTGGAACCTAAGGGGTTAAACCTCTGAATTGTGTAAAAAGGCTGTTTGATCTGGTCTTCTCTAAACCTCCCTTTCTTCCACTGACTCCAAAACAGGTTCAGATAAGATAGAGTTAATGGAGTCAGGCTGCACATACTCAGTTTCATGTGTATTGCTAGAGAGTTTTTTTTTTTTGGTAGAGTGCATGTGATCAGCACAGGGCCAATTGGCACTGTCCATACAGAGAGCCAGGGGTCCTGGATCCTAATAAGACAGCCAGTGCAGTATGAAAACTCCTCCTACAAGCTTTAACCAAGCACTGATAGAAGTCACAAGATGAGAAAACTGAAAATTTCCTATCAGATACTTACTGTAATTTTCCTTTCCTGATAGACTCCATGGCAGCATACGTGTGGGTTGGCCCCGCCTCCATAACTACCCTATAGGACCCAGCTCCCATAAATCTTTGCTCCACACCTGTAACTAGCCTACTCCAGGCTTTGTGTGGGAACTCCTGCTGCCATGGAGTCTATCAGGAAAGGAAAATGATGGTAAGTATCTGATAGGAAATTTTCCGTTTTCCTGACAGACTCCATGGCAGTATATGTGTGGGAAATAACTTGCTACACTACACACACAGGTGGGAATCTGCTGAGCAAAGAACATTTTAATTAACATTTTGAAGAGATAGAACCTGAGCACCAAAATTAACTGAAGACAAAGCTGCAGGTTCCACACAATAGTGGGACATGTATGTATCAATAAAGGACCAAGAGGCCGCCTTGCATATTACATCAGGTGCCACATGACGAGCTACCGCCCAAGATGTTGCGATGCTCTGGGTGGAGTGCGCCGTCACTGCCTCTGGAGGAGTCAAACCTTTCTCCTTGTAAGCTAGTTGGATGGTCTGAACAATCCAGGAAGCGATAGATCTGCTTGAGGCTCGTGAACCTTTGTTTTTTCCATACAGAAGGGCGAACAGGTGTTTCGTCCACCGAAAAGGAGCTGTGGCTTCTAGATAAAGCTTCAGGTAATGCCCCACATGCAGTGGATGAATTTCAGAGCTGTCCGACCTTTTACTTAAGAGTGGGAAGCACAATTTCCTGATTTTCATGGAAACCTTTGGTCTTGACCTTAACATTGGCACAAGAACAACCCTGTCAGGGAAGAATGCTATAAAGGGTTCCCTTGATCCCAAGTTGCTGATCTCAGATACTCTCTTGGCCAATGATATTGTCACCAGGAGGGCTGCCTTCAGCGTAAGGTCCTTCACTGTCAGTGGATTGCTGAGATCTGAGCTAAACCGAGACAGGCAATCCAAGAAAAACTGCAGATCCCATTTTAGTAACCTTGGCTTCCTTTGAGGTCTGAGCCCAGTTGCCCCTTTAAAGAATTGGCAGATAAGTTTGTTTTTGGCCCACGAGATGTCTGAGAAGGCAGAGATGGATGACACCTGAACCCTTAGTGAACTAACTAATAAGGACAGGTCAAGGCCAGATTGCAAGAAACGAAGGACATCTGAGACAGACAGCGAGTCACTAGTGCTGTTTCTGGAAGACAAATGGTCCAGGAGCTTCACCCAAATTCTCTGATATACTCTGCTGGTGCTGCTTCTCCTAGCACTTAGTAAAGTGGGAATGGCCTCTTGCAGGCAGCAGAGGGATTCCAACCTTACCCTCTCAAAAACCAAGCCTTGAGACGTAGATGCGCTGGGCATGGATGCAGGGCCATACCCTGTGAGAGAAGGTCCGGTCTGGCTGGTAGGGCAATAGGATCCTTGAAACTGAGTAAGGACAGAAGCGGGAACCACGGCCTGTTTGGCCAAAAGGGAACCACTGCAATGACTTCGACCTTCACAGTCCTGAGCCGCCTGAGAAACCGGAAAATCAGAGGCACCGGGGGAAAGGCTTAGGCCCTGCGAAATGTCCATCACTCCGAGAGGGCATCTACCCCATAGGCCTGGCAATCTTGGAACCTCGAGAAGTACCTCAGAAGTTTGCTGTTGCAGGGTGAGGCAAACATATCGATCTCCGGAGTTATCCACAGGGTCAGGAGCAAACTGAACACCTCCCTGTGGAGGGACCACTCGTTGTTTTCCAACTCGTGCTTCGACAGAAAGTCCCCCTGAGTATTCTGAGACCCCGGAATATACACTGCTGAGATGTTGTCCAGGTGTTTCTGGGCCCAGTCCATAATTGGCTCCACCTCCTGCAGCAAGGAACCACTGCAAGTCCCCACCTGCTTCTTTATGTAACATAAAAAATTATATCTCTCAACGTATCCATCAGAGGAGAGATGTCTTCATAGATAGTGCTATGCGGATGAGCTGGGATTAGCTGCGTGACCTTCATTGCTTGAGGAAGCTCCTCTGAAAGGGCCGCATCTGTCACTGTGCCCACTTCACCATCGGGATCGAGGCTACTTTCAGGCATTGGAGAGCTGAGAGGCGTGAGGATGACAGAGTCTGGCGTATCCTGTCCCGGATTATCAGTATCTTCTCCTCGGGAAGAGAAATTGTATTCGACCCAGTATTGAAGTGGGCCCCAAGGAAAATTAGGGATTGAGTGGGCACCAACTGACTTTTCCCCAGATTTAGGAGCCATCCGTACCGCTGCAAGGTGACAATCACCAGGTCCTTGTGCTCCAGTAAATGGCCTCTGTTCTGGGCCAGTGGTGGGAGGTCGTCGAGGTAATGATAGAAACGAATGCCCTCAACTCTCAGAAGCGCCACCACTGCTAGCCGCACTTTGGAAAACACACGTGGCAATGTCGTTAGGCTGAATGGGAGGCATGTAAATTGTAAGTGCCACTGACCCAATGCGAAGTGCAAGAACTTCTGGAACCCTTCTGCTACCGGAACATGAAAGTACTTGTCTTTCAGGACGATGGAAATCAACCGGTCTCCTGGCTGGACCGACTGTATTATGGTAAAGTGTGATTTCATTTTGAATCTTTCCTTGAGGATGAACCAGTTGAGGTGTGTGAGATCTATTACTGGCCTCCATGCGCCACACACTTTTTTTGTACGAGAAATAGAGGAGTGACTGCTTCTTGTTCCAGTAGGGACTTCACATAGGTTATTAGAACTTGCCTCTTTTCCTCCAATGCGGGCAGAACTGTAGGCACAAACTTGAGTTTGGGACTTCTGTCAAAGGACCAGGTGTGGCCTGTGGTTATCGTTTTGACGGTCCAGAAGTCCCGGATTGAGGCCGCCCAGACATGCCGGAACCGGCGGAGGTGAGTCCCCACCTGGCATTTCTGAATGGGCCCAATCTCAAAAGGACTTTGCAGAATCCCGACCAGTGGGAGGGGCGCTTTTGGTGGTTTTCTTGGTGGCAGCTTGTTTGTTCCTCCATGACCTTCTGAACTCACAGCTTGGCCTATAACTGCGCGCTTCTTTCCCCCTGTCTGCACTTTGCTTCTTTGGAAAGGAGTGCCTAAATTCCTGCAGACGCTGGTCCTGAGGGAAGAACCCAGACTTCCCCCCCATGGCCTGGGAAATGGCCTCATTCAGCTTGTCCCCAAAGGGAATCCGGCATCAAGCCTGCTTGAAAGCCGGATCAGCCATCCACAGGCGAAGCCACAGGGCTCGCTTGGTGGTCACAGAGGACAACATCACCCAGGCCCCCAGACAGATGATATTGAGCGATGCCTTGCCCCAGGAAGGCTGAGGCCTTCCTGAGCTCCCTGGATAGGTGAACTCCTTGCCACTTCCAGAGAATGACCTGCTAGGGTTTCTTCCACACTATCTGTCCAAATCTCCATTACCTTCGAGATTGTTGCCAAGGTTGGCTTGCAGGCCATGCCTGCCGTCAGATAGATCTTTTTGAGGTCATCGACAATTCGTCTCTCTAGAGGATCTTTAAACGAGACCGTATCCTCCAAGGGCAAGTTTACGTATCTGGCTAGTCTCATCAGGGCCACATCTGTAGCTGAGGCTGATTCAAGGTGCTTAACCTCTTCCTCCTTGAAGGGGTACAGTTTCTGCACCTTAGAGGGCAGCAAGCTCCTCTTGTCCACTTTGGCCCATTCTTCAGAAATGATCTCCCCCAATTCTTCTAGTAGCGGAAAATTGGGATGATCCCTGCTGAGCTGCTTGAAAAATGTCTTTTGTTTCGGTGGGGAGACTGCCGGGTCCTCCAAACTCAGAGCTTCCTTAACTGCTCTTAGCATGGCAGGGACCAGGGCATATTGAAAGCCCACCGTGGGGTCTTCTGCCTCCTATTCGCTGTCTGAAAGAGCAGCTGATGGTCTGCTGACCTGAGAGGATTCCCCACAATCTGGGTAAAGGGCCTCACCTGAAGGGCCTGGTGATTCCAGCATGGGATCCTGGGGTCTGCTTGACTCTTTCTCCTGAAGGGAGTCTTGCACAACCTTCCTGACTAATGATTCCAGGTGCTGATCAGGTCCTTCTCTTTCATTTGCCACTTTGTTAAAGTAGTAATCACAGAGAGATCTTCCCACCAAAACCCCAGCCCTACACCCCCAGCAGGATTTATCAGCTCTTTCCTTAGGGTGTGGGGGGGTGCCGGCTCTCTACTGTGGTGGTTTGACCTGGAATGGGACCCATGCCTTGACCCAGAGTGCCGGAAGTGTGATTATGAGTTGCTCCTTCTCCGTGTATCGTCATGATGTTTACACCTGGAGGGGCTAAAAAAAAAGGAGTCAGAAGTAAGACAGAGAGAGAGAAAGACACAACACCATGAGACACAGTAACAAACAAAACAGCTCCCCTCCCCCTGCTCGAAAGGAATCTGTACTACCTGCTGTGATAGGGTTGGCCACTAGGAGGCAGTGAGGCATCCATAGCGAGCACTGGCTTGTCTGAGAAAAAGAGGAGATAATTAGCCAAGCCTGCTACACCCCCCTCACCTGTCACTATGCCCGGCGTCTGTCCTACCTGGAACTGCAGACCAGAGAGCCTGGGGAAGCTAGCGCAATGCCTATATGCATTCCCAAGGCTCTGCTGGTCTTTCCCAGATTTAAACACGGCGCCTGCGATAACGTTACAGACGCTGGAGAAAGTCGCTCGTGTGCATGCGCGAACCAGGCCTCGTTCTCACACACATGCACAGTATGGCTGCAGCTGTGGTGCTGGAACGCAGAGCCAGCCGAGCCTCCCCCTACCCCTATGGTCTCGCGCACAGAGCGGACGGGACCAGGAAGTGAAGAGGAGCAATGGCCGGCCCTGTCAGGGAGAGGAGCCAGAAAAATAAGAGGCAAGTTCCCTATCCCCTAAGCACAACACACACTTGCTGCCATTTAGCAAAAAATAATAAGGACTTACCCTTCCACCACGATCGCGGCAGTCAGAGTGCTTCACACACACACCAGACTTGCAGATAGGGCCGCCTGCTCACAGCAGACTATTGGCCATTGCACACTCTTCAGATACTCCTGGCTTCAGCACTACTCTGCATTACATTCCATACCCTCCATCAGTAGGGCCTATGGGAGGGACAGCGACCCTGTGCAATACAGCCGGATACCTACCGCGGTGGGACTCCTTAGGTAGAGGACCGTCCATTCGGTCCTACCGAGGAGAACAAAAAAGGAACACGGCTGCTGGTGTGGAGCAAAGATTTATGGGAGCGGGGTCCTATAGGTTAGTTATGGAGGCGGGGCCAACCCACACGTATGCTGCCATGGAGTCTGTCAGGAAAAGGTATTTAGCAGTTTATATTTGCTAAAATAATTGCATTTCTATGTTCTGTGTACTGTGGGAGACCAGATAGAGTGAATGCAGAGTCCCGAGTTTAGTAACACTTTAAGGTGAAAAATCTTCTGGGTGCAGCTTCCCCACAGTCCACCCTTATACTTACCTGAGCCCCATCTCAATCCAGCGATGTGCATGAGAGCAGTGGCTCCTCTGGGTCTCTCTCTCCTCACTGGATCAAACAGCAGCAGGAGCCATTTGCTCCTGCTGCTGTCAATCCCAGCCAGCATGCCAGTGAAGAGAGAGTGGGGGCGGAGCGGGCCACGCTCTGTGTGTGAATGAATGTTTACAGGAGTGTGATTCAGGAGCCCTCAAAGCAAGCGGGGGGGGGGGGGGGACCAGGACCACTGACAGGAGACCCCCAAAAAGAAGAGGATTGAGGCTGCTCTGTGCAAAACCATTGTAATGAACAGGTATGTATGATATGTTTGTTATTTTTTTTAAGAAAACCTACAACCATTAGAATCACTTTGGTTTTGAAAGATGGGAGGCAGAGTTCCTGATCATGTGATCACTGTGATTGGCTGTTGCAGTGATCATATGATCAGTAGCCCCCACTCACTGGCTCCAAATTCTAAATGGGGAACAGAAGCTGTCGACAGCTTGGTCACTGTGCTAAGAGCATGCAGTAACCATGCTCTCAGCACAGAACAGTGGAGCTGGCTGACACATATGTGTCTTCACAGCAGATGGATCTTAGTGCTTGTTGCAGGCATATATCCTGTATATTATGTCAGCAGGTAGAGCGTAACTTTATGTAACCTCAAGGAGTTTTCCTGATGTATGAGTATGACAGGTTGATAACCAATGATGGGATCACAATAATACTGCAGCTCAGGCGTCACACATTTCTGATACAGACCTCATGCAGGGGCTATAAATGGAGGAGGGGGGGTAGGAGGGTCCAAACCCTGCCAGAGCATCCTGGCTAGCAACCGCTTAAGGCGCTGGAGTCACACAGCCCTGGCATTCTCCTGTGTCCCCCAGCCACTGACAGGACAGTGCGGCAGGGAGAGGACAACTCTGATTCGCTGCATCAGCAACCAGACTTTGGCCCCAACCACTGGGCAAGGAGGGAATAACAGGGACAGCGTGGGATGCTAGAGGTGATCAGTGGGACCCACGACAGGCAGAGATATGTAGCTGTTGGGAGGCCACCAAAAAACAACAGCCTACATTAACAAAGCATGCAACAGGTGGTAAGACAGGCTTTCTTAAAACTTTTTGTTGGTTTAGTGCTGCTGCTACTGATCTCTTGTGTTTTTTACTGCTCATATGAACTATTGCACTCTTTGGTCTCATAGACACAGGCGCATGAGGCATGTACAATGTAATTATGGCTTAAGCCCATTCAGCCCAGGTGCTAACTACAGCTTCCCATAGACATAAACAGCTAGAGTGGCTGTATGAGAGTATATGGCAGTACTCGCGTAAACCCACATATAGCAAATGGATATATTATTCCCCAAATGTAGAATAGCTGCTTTCGGGGAATATGCTCATGTACACCTGACAGTATTTACATTATAGGGGTATCGGTGATTAGCTCCATACTGTGCCACATCCCTAGATATGAAAATAGAAAATAGACATTCTCCTCTAGTGGTACTTTGTAGGCACTTCAATCATGTAACAATTGAATACATAAAAACTGTTTTTTATTGATGAATTTTAAATAAAACCTACCTTTATGTATTCAATTGTTACATGATTGAAGTACCTACAAGGTCCCACTAGAGGGGAATGTCTATTTTCTATTTACAGTATTTACATTTACGTCCATATGGGGTGCAGAAACGCCACCCCCCTAATCCATGCCTGGCCCCTAATTTACATGCAGGGTGCCGGACCCATGGATTCCAATGGGTTTTTATTTTTGAAGCATGTGGTTAGAGCCTGAGGCTCTAATTGGCTTCAAAAAAGGGTGGACTTGGGGCGCAGAGAACTGCGCCCCAAACCCACCCAGTTGTGTGACAATAGCAAATTAATATTTGCTATTTTCTTCCTGTTTCTCCTCCCCGCCTGTCACGTACCTGGTGGATGAGTCTGACTTATGCAGTGGGCAACCTCCCTTACGACCCTGACTCGGGAACCCCTGGTAGAGCAGACAGGAGGCTCGGGAGTGCAGGATGGCACGAGGGTCAGACTGGGTCACTGGTGTAGATAGAAGTCCGTTGGTGCACTCGTGCACGGAGAGAGGGGTCGTACAGGCTGGGTCGTTAACTGGCGGACTGTGAGGTACAAAGGGGTCAGGCAAAAGAAGGGTCAAATCCAAGCAAAGTTCGTTAACAAGCTGGCGGTGCGGTACAAGGGAGCAAGCAGAAGGATGGTCGGTTCGAGCTGGGTCGTTAACAGGCAGACAGGCAGAAGTGCAGGAGGATCAGGCAGGAGAGTAGTCGTAGGTAGTCCAGCTTGGCTGGTAGGAAGACGAACGAGGGAACATGGCGTGGCGGTCGAACAATTGCTTGAAACGAACCTAAACTGGGAAGAAAACGGACTGGGGAAACATGGAGTGTCAGGCGGTCAATTGCTGGGTCGGACATGCTGGGGAGAGAGGCACGTGCTCACGTGGTTGCCTGAAGATAGATGTGGTCACTGGGTCAGGCTGGGAGCACGGTAGGACGTGAGGGCTCGGAGGACAGACGAGATGGTCCCCAAGGGCTCAGTCCCAGCATTCCCTCCAACGGGTGACGTATTCAGTCTGAGTAGGTGGTCCATGCACTGTCCGCCCC
>BLSH010300012.1:62612-79792 GCA_018402905.1 Glandirana rugosa | reverse complement strand
GGGAGATCTAGGGTTAACTGTGTTCCCTAGGCGTGTTCTAACTGTGAGGGGGCTGGGCTACCATGGGCATAAGAGATCTAACTGATCCCAGTGATAGGGATCAGTAGATCTCTTAGATGCCCACTGACAGAGCGGGGAACCGCGGTGTTTACATCGGCAGTTCCCCGTTCTTTCTCTCTGTCAGGTCATCGTGGCTCGCCAGTGGACATCGGGTCTGCCCGAGCCGCGAGCACACTCCTGCAGAGTGCAGTGGGGCACGAGAGCGTGCCGCTGCGCTCCCACCCACTGTGTGTGCACATGCTTATATATGGCGATTCGCAGAATAGAGCCACACTGTCGCCGTTCATATACAGTACACGGTTGGAAAGTGGTTAAAAGGGTAACTCCACTTTCGTGGTGAACACAAACAGCAAATAAAGAAAACATAATATAGTGCATATAATTGCGACACTAATCATATTGTAATTGAATGTTATAAAAATGACCTTTCCTTTTCGATCTTCAGCCGATGTAATTTTCTGACAATGCAATGCAATATGGCTACCTGGAGTTGTTCTGTACACAGAGTGTGTACTGACCACTCCCCAGAAACATCATTTCCTGCTTCTGTGATTGCAATTTTCCCAGAATTCTGCCTAAGATTCAAGTCAGATTTCAGGCATCCCCTGCAACAAAAATGTCATTTTTGGAGAGATACTTTTAATAGGAGCACATCTAAAGGGATGCAGGCCCAGCAGGTTCCATTATTAGTGCCCAGCAGGTGCACACCTGATTGATAATTATGAAATTGCTCCCATTAGACCCACTCAGTACAGAGGCACAGACAAACACACATGGATTTCTTCAGAATAACAAAAGTTAGGAATCTGCAACAAAGTTTGTTATAATCCTTGCAATGTACATAGATCACCCAGAGGGGAATGTTTTTTTCTCAACAAAAGTGCTGTAACGCTTTAACCACTTCACCCACGGAAGGTTTACCCCCCTTCATGACCAGGCCATTTTTTCTACTGCGTTACTTTAACTGACAATTGTGCGGTCGTGCGACGCTGTACACAAATAAAATTGATTTCCTTTTTTTCCCACAAATAGAGCTTTCTTTTGGTGGTATTTGATTACCTCTGCATTTTTTTATTTTGCGCTATAAACAAAAAAAGGCCGACAATTTTGAAAAAAAAACAATATTTTTTACTTTCTGCTATAAAACATATTCAATAAAAAAATTTAAAAAATCACATTTCTTCATCAGTTTATGTATTCTGCTACATATTTTTGGTAAAAAAAAGAATTCCAGTAAGCATATATTTATTGGTTTGCGCAAAAGTTATCGCATCTACATATCGCATCGATATGTATTCTGCTACATATTTTTGGTAAAAAGAAGAATTCCAGTAAGCATATATTTATTGGTTTGCGCAAAAGTTATCGCATCTACAAACTATGGGATATTTTTATGGAATTTTTATTTATTTATTTATTTTTTAACTAATAATGGCGGCAATCAACGATTTTTATTGGGACTGCGACATTGCAATGGACAGATCGGACAGCCAGCTGACACTTTTGACACTTTTTGGAAACCAGCGACATTAATACAGTGATAAATAATATCTGTACTAATTGGCAGGGAAGGGGTTAACATCAGGGGCAATCAAAGGGTTACGTGTGCTCCTAGGGAGTGCTCTCTAACTGTGGGGGGGGGGGTGTTGTGACTGGAGGTACACAGAGATCCGTGTTTCGCTTAGCAGAAACACAAGCTCTCCATCTTTCTCCAGCCTTTCTGCCTCTCCTATGAATGATCATGGGGTGACGGCGGCCATCGCCAATCACAGCCGGAGCGGGTCACCGGTGGTGCGCATGTGACAGGCCCACTGCGCGAAATCATTTACCTGTCCTTGTGGTTAAAGTGATTCTAATTTTTTTTTTTCTAAAATAACAAACATGCCCTATTTACTGGCTCTATGTGATGGTTTTACACAGAGTAGCTCCAATCCTCCTCTTCTAGGGTCCCCCCACCAGTGCTTCTGGTGCCTCCTGGGATCAAGCCTGCACATTGCCCCTATAGCAAGCCTGCACATTGCCCCCATAGGAAGCCGCCTGTTATGGAGGCACTTGTGCAGGCTTGATCCAAAGCCACACTGTGTGCGTCTATTGACACATCGTCTATTGACACTATTGGCTTAGCCCTGCCTCCCACTCTCTCATCAGCAGGAGACAATGGATCCCATTGCTGCCACAGACATGCACAGTGCTGGATCGAGATCAGGCTCAGGGTAAGTATTTAAGGGGAGGCTGGTGGGAGCTGACAGTGAAAGTTCCTACCCTAATACAGAGAAGGCATTAGGGTAAAAAACCTTTTACCTTTACAACCACTTTAAATTATGGGTCAGATAATAGTACGTTTTTTTTTAGTAGATAGCATCTGCCTGCCGCCTCCTGCCCTTTTGTATGTATTTGTTTATATCCATCACAACTGCACCCTCATTACCTGCTGGTTTAATGGTGATGGCCTGACTGTTGCGTAACACCTATTTAGCCTTCTACGCTAGTGGTGGAAGATTGTATTGTAACTCTTGTTTTGCTGGGTGAATGTCAGGGATGTAACTCGCAGTCTGCAGTTGTTAATATAGGTGTACAGTTTGGGGACACCTATACCATTCTAATCAGAAACTGAAGTGGGGTATGGAGTACAAGGGATACCTGGTCTCTGTGGATGGCTACATGAACATGCAGCTTGCCGATACAGAAGAGTATATTGATGGGGCATTGTCTGGACTTCTTGGAGAAGTTCTACTAAGGTGTAATAATGTACTGTATATACGTGGAGTAGAAGAGGAGGAGAGAATAAAGCAATTTCCAAATTAGTTGTAATTTTTTTTTTCTTGAAACTTCTCTTTCGAGGTTATTGTTGGACTTTGTTTTTGTATGTTTTGTTAAAAAAAAATAAACTTATTTTTTTTTTCCAAAAAAAAAAGCTCAAAAATGAGAATACTGGAGAATGCAAATTTTGGAGGCACTAGGGACTTTCATGGTACCACTAATATTCACAACACTCTATATGATTTAAAATGTACATATTTTATTACAAAAATCTATAAAATCGTCAATACATTATACAGACCAGAGAAAAAGGGAATAACCGCTTTAAAGAATATTAGTGGTACCATGAAAGTCCCTGGTGCCTCCAAAATTAGCATTCTCCAGTATCCAAATCTTCAGGACGTGGGTACATTTAAATTATATTTTATGTGAGTCAGTAAAACATTTAATCAAATATTAGAATAGAATTTTCCTTTTAAAAGGTTGGATGCAAAAAAAAGTCTGACCTATAGCAAAGCATATGAGGGTAATGTAATGACCTAATGGCATGAACAGAATAATAGAATAATATAGGGTCTATCCCTATGCTAAGAACACAAGTACTATATTAGTGTCTTTCAGGAATATATTACCTATGAATAATAAAGTTGTGAAATTAAATATTGTTAAATATTGTTTTACAACATGCAACACGTGTGTCAGAGGTACAATGTCTTGGTGTGTTGAGGTGGCTTTGATAAGTAAACGACAGGACAATGTGCTAACACATGTAATGTTCATTAACATGCATTTCACTAAAATTGACAGATGTACAATAAGAGTGATTTTTGAGGTAACAAACTACCCTGTACATTAAAGTATATGTAAACCCTCACCTTGTAAAACAACCCATTCGATTTAAAATAGAAATGAAAGGCAAAACATTTATTTCTATAAATATATATTTATACATAAAACATTATAAATACTATAAATACCTATTTCCCCCCCTTTTTATAAGTGGTCACACACCATCCGTTCTCAGCTGCATAAGGAGCTTTGAGCACAGGAGGGTGAGGGAGGGGTTGGGGGGGAGAAACAGCAGCACAATGATCTTCCCAGTAAATGGTTGTTTTGGGGGGGGGGGCATGTCAGAACAAGTCTGATCATTGGAGGAGAGCAGGCTAAGTTACCAGCATAGCTAGAGAACTGACCGCACTGTGCTCTCTAGCCTAGTGTGGTCAGTGGCACAGGCGGAGGGACTGGCAGAAACACCGTGTATTTCACACAAAGGAAGCAATACAAAGAGAAGAGGGTAATTTTTCAAATGTACATGGTACAGCAGGCACATATTAGGAATATGAAATGTTGGGTTTACATATTCTTTAAGTTTAAAGTGGAACTTTACCTATAACAACTTAATATAAAAAATGTTCTTTAGCAAGGAACATACATTTCACATAATTATGCTGCCAAAAAAAGTGTTTGCTGTAAATTGCCTCCAGCATTGTTTTTATTTTTTCTGGCTGGAAGCTGCCATTTTGCTGAAGCTCAGAGCCCCTGAGCAGCTGTAAATCATAAAGTAGAACTAAACCCATCAATTTCACAGTTTCAAAAAAATACCAAGATTGCTAACTGTCACATTTGCTTGTGTCCTCAACCAAACTGTTAAACCAGCAAATGGCTGATGTAATAACTGATCACATGTGTAGCACCATGGCAGTTACAGATCAAACAGAAGCAGTTTCCTTGGCTGTAAAGGATAGGAGGGTTTAATTCCACTTTAACCATCTCAATACAAGGCACTTTCACCCCCTTCCTGCCCAGGCCATTTTTTTTAGCTTTCAGCGCTGTTGCACTTTGAATGACAATTGAGCAGTCATGCAACACTGTACCCAAATTCATTTTTTTATCTTTTCTTCACACAAATAGAGCTTTCTTTTGGTGGTATCTAATCACTGCTGGGGTTTTTATTTTTTACTAAAAAAAAAAAAAGACCAAAAATTTTGAAAACAAAATAATGTTTTTCTTATTTTCTGTCAGTAAATTCTGTAAATAAGTAATTTGTCTCCTTCAATGATGTGCGCTGATGAGGCTACACTGATGGGCACTGATGAGGCGACATTTATGGGCACTGATTAGGGGACACTGATGAGGAGGCACTAATATGCCACACTGATGGGCACTGATAAGTGTCACTGGTAGCACTGATAGGCGGCAGTGGTGGGCACTGATAGGCGGCAGTGGTGGGCTCTGTTCGGCAGCACAGATAGGCAGCGCTGATGGGAACTGATGGGTTATGCTGGTGGGCACTGATGACAACATTGATGGGCACTGATGGGCATTGACGGACAGCACTGATGAGCAGGCACTGATGGGCACTGTTGGGAGGCATTGACTGGCATCACTTAGGGGCACTGATTGGTGGCACTTATGGGCACTGATTGGTGGCACTGATATGCACTGATTGGTGGCACTGATATGCACTGGTTGGTGGCAATGCTGGCACTGCTAGGGCTTTGCTGTAATCAGGGCACCGATGATCAGTGCCCTGATTACATGCCCAGGTCTTCTGTGAGGGGAGATGCTGCTGATCTGCACTCTTTGCCACACACTTTGTCAGTGTGAGGCGAGGAGAGTCTATTACAGGCACTTCCTTGTTTACATGTGACCGGCTGTGATTGGACACAAGCTTCAATAACCCGAATGTAGTGACGCGTTAAGAGCGTATAAAGAGGACGTTCAGGTGCATGTGATTTGTGAATTAGGAACGTAGGTTTACACGAACTGACACTTCCGGGCGTTCCTGACTTCTGTGCATGTGTGTTTTGCATGTACAGCTTTGTTGGCCCAACTTCTCTGTACAAATGATTCAACAGTAGTGTTGGGCGAACCCAGACTGTAACGTTCGGGTCCATGCCGAACTTTCGGGTGTCCGGGACCCGGACCCGAACACGGACATTTCAAAAAACGTTCGGGTTCTGGGTTCTGGTAGTTGATCAAGCATGTTGAATAGCTGAAGGGCAGCCAATCAACAAGCGTTTCACTGGTTTGCCCTTAGCAGCCATCACAGCCATGCCTACTAATGGCATGGCTGTGATTGGCCAGTGCATCATGTGACCCAGCCTCTTTATAAGCTGGAGTCACAGTGCTGCATGTCACATGCTCTTGGGGTAGTGTAGGGAGAGGATGCTGCCGGCGTCTTTGTGAGGGAGTGATTGCAGACATTTTAACATCTGATCCTGCATCCTGAGATCACTACTGCTGTTGCTCTGAGGGACAGATTGCAGAAATTTGAGATTTCACATACTGCTGCTTTGAGTGACAGATTGCAGATTGCAGATCAAACTCTGCATAACACAATGATCACTACGATCGTGCACAAGGATCAGATTGTTGGAGTAGTTTGAGATTTCACATACTGCTGCTTTGAGTGACAGATTGCAGATCAAACCCTGCCTAACACAACGATCGTTACGACCGTACACAGCGATCAGATTGTGAGATCGTACACAATGATCAGATTGTGGGAGTAATTTGAGATTTCACATACTGCTGCTTTGAGCGATCTGACTGCACTAGGTAGAGGCTTCTGCTTAGAGGGACACATTATTGTTCAAAAATCATCTCCTAGTTTATTTGATTTTAATTTATTTTCCCTATCCCCATTTTTTTGTAGGGCACTTGCCCTACTCTTACCCCCATTTTACTTCCTTTTGCAGCCCTCTAGCACTTGCCAGGACTTTGTTACAGCCTAAAAGTTCGGGTCCCCATTGACTTCAATGGGGTTCGGGGTCCGGGATAAAGTTCGGGCAACGTTCGTTGCCGAACCCGGACTTTTTTCCAAAGTTCGCTCGGACCCTCCGAACCCGAACGTCCAGGTGTTCGCTCAACTCTATTCAACAGTTGTACGATGCCTTGTTGTACAACAAAAGTTTTGTAGTCTGCTCATCCAACTTCTGTTGTACGACCGTCGCATGTCAGCTGTTGTAATCGCGCACACTAACGGTCGGATGATCGTACAACAAGCTGTTGTACGACTGTTGTACAACCGTCGTACCGTGTGTACGGGCCTAAAGAATAAGACATCATCCGCAAGAGCTGCAATTTTAAATCCTCGTTTGTGGACGGTTATGCCTGCAATGTCTGGATTAGCCCTGATGCTGCGTAGTAGTGGTTCCAGCGTGAGAATGTACAAGATGGGGGACAGTGGACACCCCTGTCTTGTAACATTATGAATGAAGAAGGTGTTCGATAAGTGGCCGTTAACCCTGACCCTAGCCGTTGGGTTAGAATACAGGGATAAAATGAAGGCACACATCCGTGCACCAATCCTAGGGCTTGCAAAACTTCAGCCATATAGTCCCAGGCCACTCAATCGAAGGCAATCTCTGCATCTATTGATGGGAAAAAACCTTCTTGCTTTGTAGTTGTGAGCCAGTGATGTATGTTTATGGCCTTTGTGGTACTGCCCCTGGCCTCTCCGCCAGGGATAAAGCCCACCTGGCCTAACCCTACCCACGCTGGCAGATGACTAACTAGACGTGTGGCTAGAATTTTGGAGAAGAGCTTAACCTCAACATTAAAAAGCAATATCGGGCGACATTAGTTGGATCTTTATCCACTTTGGGTATCACTGAAATGTACACTTCCAGCAGGCTAGGTGATGTGTAGGAGCAGCGGAAAGTGAGTTGAACTCTTTGAGTAATGCCGGGGTTGGCAGATCCGCAAAGCTCTTGTAGTACTTCGCTGGAAAGCCATCCAGGCCCAGATATTTGCCTGGTTTTGTGGCCTTTAGAGCTACCTTCTATTCCTCTATGGATAAGGGGGCGTCTAAGAGTTTCGAGTCTGCTCGGGCAAGGGCCTTAGGACTATGTTGTTGTAGGAAAGCCCTAATAAGTTGGGTGCATTAGCTAGAATCTAAAGGCACTGACTTGTTGGAATTAAGGTCATAAAGTTTGCTGTAGAAGGTTTGAAACTGTGCCGCAATATCTGCATTTTTACAATGTGCTTTGCTCTCACTATCTGTCACATGGTGAACCGTAGATGTCAATTTGCATTGTTGCGTGGCCCAAGCAAGTAACCTGCCCGGCTTGTTCCCTTGTTCGTAAAGCATCTTTTGGGACAATATATATAGTTTTCTGGCTTTTTTAAATAGTTCCTCCAATAGGAGGGCCCAGGTCTCCGTCAAGTCCTGCGCTACTCTGACCGCTAGCAAATGTTTATGTTGGGCCTCAGGCTTGCATATTTTCTCTGATAATTCTTTAATGAAGGCTTCATGGGCTTTCTTCTTTCATGCAGCTATCAAGAGCAAATGGCCTCTGATCATGCACTTATGTGCCTCCCATATTACCATGGGAGTCACCTCTGGTGTATTATTGTGATGAAAATAGTCTTTAATCGCTTGTGTAACTGTGGTCAGGTCGCCAAGATCAGTCAAAAGCGACGCGTCCATTCGCCATATCTTGGTCTCTACTTTTGTCTCGGGGAACATGAGCATCAGCGTGATCGGGTGGTGGTCAGAAATGACTATATTGTCAATAGTGGTTTGGTGTAGGTAGGCCAGATCTGTTTGTTGTATGAACAGATATTACAGTCTCGAGTATCTTTTGTGTGGATGAGAAATGTACATATAATCCCTGTCTTGCGTATGCATAGTCCACCGGGGGTCATGTAGTGTCAGAGAGCCCAGCTGGGATTTCACTTGTGCAGAGAAAGTAGGAGGAAGTCCTGAGGAAGTATCAAGAAGGGGGTTCGGGGGAATGTTTAAGTTCCCCCAAAAATTAGGAGGCCTGAGGCTTGAAAGTTGGTCAGTTTCAAAAGAACCTCCTTCAAAAAGGGGACCTGTTTGGAATTAGGACAATATATGTTAGCTAATGCTACCGTATGGTTTTTCCAAGTGCCTTTTAGAAAAATGAACCTGCCTTCCGGATCCAGCATCTCATCAACTAGAGCAAACGGGCATGATTTGGATATGACAATCGACACTCCCTTAGTCTTCGATTCTGCACATGTTGCATGATATGCCGTGAGAAAAGTGTTTATTGGTTAAACGAGGAAGTGCTTCATGTTTCCAATGTGTCTCTTGAAAAAAGATTAGGTGTGCTCTCTGTTTATGTGCTTCAGCAAGTACACTGGAGCCTTTTTCTGGGAGGTTACGCCCCCGCACATTGAGTGAGAATACTTTAAGAGTTTCCGGAACTGTTCAATTTACATTTAACGGCATATTCAAAGATTATAGCTGTCTTTGGGTTGACGCCACACAGCACGAATGGAGAGGGTTAGTAGCAGAAGGAAGATAGTGAAAAAAAGGGGGGGTGAGGAGAAAGAGGGGAAGGCAAAGAGTAGAAGAGACCCCTAAGTAAGCAAGAGAAAGACTGGGAGAAAAAAGTAAGCTGGGGGGAGATTCAAGTAAGGCCTAACGTATGATCTTCCAGATTAGTGGTCACTAAGGATAGGGAAGACTCGAGTCTTACTGTGGAAAGTGGTACCCCCCATCCCAGAGACCCAGCGGCCCCCTGTGCAGACCCTTATAGTACTAAGTTGTACATGTGGGCAGTATTGCTAGATCTAGACTCTCATCTTCCATTCCGGCTCATGGGGACTAATGGCCGCCCCTTGTGGTGAGAACAGGGACACAGAAGTCATATCCTTATTTGTGTGTTGCTCCGTCTCCCACACCCACATATGGGGTTGTATGTGTGGGGGACCGAGCAAACCAAGCATCCCTAAAAATTAGACATTTTAAACATATAAAACATTTGCGTCATCTAACATCATTAAAACATTACAACAGAATTTCAAACGCAAACTCCCATCTTAACCCTTGAACGTTCCCTTTCGCTGGAGGAAAAATTCTCGTACGAAAGGAAGGTACTCTATCTAAACATTCTTTCCTGATCCTTAGAAATAGTAGGCCCATGGACTGGCATGTAAATATATACCCATAAACATATCCAAACCTCCTCGGGAGTCCTCAGATATTTTGTCCTGGAATGAGAGGAGGAGATAGAAGTAAAAAACAAAAAATAGTCTCACATATGTGTGGTAAACCCTGGAGGGCCTGTCGAACTAAGGACACCCTGCCCACTATGTTAAGTTGGGGAACCTCTCTATAGTGGACTGAGTTGCTGTCCATGTATTGATTTCGTGTCAGCCATCTCCAGGGTTGCCAAGATGCCACTGTTATGTGGTTAAGTCCAAGCCAAGGCCAAAAATAAACAGAAAGCAAGGGTTAGAAAAAACAAGGTTGAACCAGGTGAAAAAAAGGTGGAGGGTCATTCCAGAGGAAATGATCAAGGCAAAGGTCACATCTCCAATATCTGCATTTTTGTGCTGAGTTCCCATCAAATGTGGTGTAAACATCTGGTATTACTCTGTACACTAATGTCGTTATCACAAGCATATGGGTAAGATTGAGCCCAGGTGTTGGGGGAAGGTTTGTTCGCTTAAGAAAAGGAAAAAAAAAAAAAAAAAAAAACCTGGAGCCTCCCAAGTTCTCAAATTTGAGGTTGAGAGACAGAAAATGCCAATGGGCTTGACCTATGGTCTATGGCCTACATGGTCTAATCACTCCGGCCCAGTTCCAGGTATGAAGTTGGGTTGCATATTTAGACCCTATGGAGAGCTAAGATTGTGTGTCTAAAGTTAAAGTGTCATGAGCCTTAGTGCCTGAAGATGCTCCTATTGTAGGGTTTCAAATTTGTTAGAGGCTGGGGTGTCTCCCTTACGTAGTTCTCTCCCAGATCAGCAGAATGAATGAGGAGGTAAACCCTCTGCCAGTATCAATTCTTTCCCCTATTCACCCACATCTTAAGTTACATGTACCATATAGCATCTCACCCAAAAACTTTCAGCAGATAGGTCTGGAGATGGGTTTGAAGTTGGTATGACTTGATGTCTTGATGCCTCCATGTGGTTAATGAAAAAGATTGCAGTGTTTTTCGGCTTGCAAGGGTGTTATCAGACTCCATGGTCTGTCTTGCTTTGCACTGAGGAAGGGGAGACTCCTGGGCTCTCCTCTGTTTCCATGTTACCACAGCATCTGCGGGGTTAGTTGGTTCTGTGGCGTCTCTGTCTGTTCCTTTGAAGTCGTAATGATTCCTCCTGCTGTGTAGGGATCCGGGGGTCAGGTTGGAGAAAAGCACTGTACCAATCGGGGACAGGAACTGCTGGGATCGCAAGAGTGCTGCAGAAAGATTGCAGATCTGCGGTTGTTCTAAGTGATGCAGTGCGGTTGCCTGTAGTCGCCTGTAGACAAAACGGGAACTTCCACCTATACACGATGCATCTGTCTTGAAGCACCTGCAGGAGAGGATGCAGATTTCTTGTATGCTGCAGTGTAATAGTGGATAAGTCCTGGAACAGCTGAATGTGCCCCCTTCATATTCCAAGCGGTCCTGATTGCCTGCCGCCTGCAGGATATCCTCTTTTTGTTGGAAGCTCACCAGACAGCAAACCATTTCAACTGATGCATATGGGGGCCTGCCCAGGACTGTATTAAAAATAGCCCATACCGCCGCTTGCATTTGTGTCTCCTCCACTGTCCCAGGGATGCCTCTGACCCTTACATTGTGCTTCCTGCCCCGATTGTCCAGATCCTCCATATGGCGGTGCATTTCAATTAAATGTTGAGTGCAAGCACTGGAGATATGCTGTAACTGCTGAATGGGGGCACCCTGTGTCATGGCCACCTTCTCCACGTGCTCTAAGCGGGATGCCACTGCTCTGAGATCTGTCTTCAGGTCAGAGATCACGGGTGACAGAGTGTTTTTAATGTCCAGTGCGACCAGCTGCAAATCTGCAAAGCTGAGGGACAGAGACTGGTGTGGAGGGAGCGTACCTGCATTATTAGAGGCACCCTGTAGCACTGCTGTATTGGTGTGCTGCGCCCCACTCCAGTCCGCAGCTTGAGATGTGGCCTTTGATGCTTCCTGTGTCTCCTGCTATGTGTGGAACATGGTTTGGCTGAGCTGGGTGGAAGGGTCCTAAAACCTTTTTTAATATGCTTGTGATTTTAAGAAGGCATGTCTGGGTGAAATTTTAAGGGCTTCAACTGAAATTAGCTGACCCAATGATGGCAAGAAAACATTTTCTGGCTAACAATTTTTCAGAATTTCCATATAACCATTTGAACGTAACTCTCACCATGTATGGCCAGCTTAAGTTACTTGTAGATCTGAAACCCACTGTGAAGGTGAACAGTTACATTTAGCTGCTAACATCTTATGCAAGCTCAGGTAGCGGCAAACAGTTTCGGTGAATAACACTTGCATTGGAGGTTACATATGGAAAGGATCCAGGAATAGACAAAATGTACACAATATATATAATGATTGCCTAAAGAAAAGAAATTGTACAAGATGGGACATACAAGTTTTAAATTGTAGAACCGGCTCTCGTTACCTAGAGTAACAATTTTCATTTCTGCACAGGGCAGTAGTCTTCAAAGATTTGAAGCGCTCACATGAGTTATGTAAAGTTATTGAAATTCTGACAAAGACAATTTTCCTGAAGGAGAACAGAGCTACAGAGAAAGAGCCATCTTAAGTTGATTAAAATGACTTTAGATACGAAGTAACAGCAAGGGATTTGGAAACTTATCTTCATATGGCGGCAAAGAATAATTTCACTGCATGCAGCGATAAAAAGATTGATTGATATATAAAAGAGTTACTATGAAGGGATTACTTATATAAGCAAATATATGGTCCTATTTACATAGAGCATTATTCCACAAGCCCCAGAGAAAATTATCTTTCTTTAATGGAACTTATTTAAAGCTCAACAGCTTCAAAATTAATTTTCCTTAAATAGTAAAAAGTAAGGAATTTGAGAGAGGCTATTAACATTGTGATTTGACTAAATATTTCATTGAGGTTTAAAAAAACAGTAGATTTAGAACACTGGAAGTTTTCTCTGATTTTCACCCTATAGTTATCTGCAGTACAACAGAGTGATTTACAGAAGTGTACACCACCTTTATATGTGAACAACACATTGTGTAGTCTTGAAGTTTCTTCAAACTTTGACCATATCTATGATTGTAACTATAATTGTAGTTATTACAGGAAGTGTAGTTTCTTTTTACATACACAGAAAGGTGCAGAGAGCAAATACACGGAGAGCCTAGAGAAGTGCAGAGAACATATTCACAGAAAGGTGTTACAAGTGCATACAGAGGTGCAGAGAACAAATACACAGAGAGCTCTCATAGGTGCAGAGAACAAATACATAGAGAGCTCTCATAGGTGCAGAGAACAAATACACAGAGCTTACAGAGGTGCAGAGAACAAATACACAGAGATCTCACAGAGGTGCAGAGAACAAATACACAGAGAGCTCACAGAGGTGCAGAGAACAAATACACAGAGAGCTCAAAGAGGTGCAGAGAACAAATACGCAGAGAGCTCACAGAGGTGCAGAGAACAAATACCCAGAGTGCTCACAGTGGTGCAGAGAACAAATATACAGAGAGCTCACAGAAATGCAGAGAACACATGTACAGAGAACTCACAGAGCTGTGCATAGAACATGCATTCGTTTTATTCAGCATTTTGTAAACCTTTAGAAATAGTTTTTTTTTTTTTCAAGATAAATTTTATTTAGAAGTAAAAACATGTAAATACAGAGTACCTTATACAGATTACAATTTACACAGTGCTTCTTGGTTGTTCAAACAGAACAGAAATAGAGGATTAATGAGATATAACTTTTAATGAACAATCACACTATGTCTGCAGAATAGAATATGATTGCGTTAGGACAACTAGTATAGCTATATTTTGGGTGTCATGTGCTGCTCTCATGAGTGCATCGGAGATTGCCAGGCCTTCTGCAGGTGAGTTACCTAGGTACTATTATGACCTGCCAATTTCCATCAGTTGTTCTGAACCATTGTTTACGTGTCTGCAGGCCCAGGGAATGAGGTGGTGTATGCCTAAGTCAGTATCCGGGGAAGAGGTCCTCTATAAGCTAGAATCGGATAAGTGGGGGGTCAAGAAAGAATGTAGTAGATGTTGAATAAGGAAAGGGAAGGGGGACAAAAATAAAACAGATATAGAAGAGAAGTGGAGATGGTGAGGTGAGGAAGACAGGCGAGAGGGCGGGGATCCTCTCCTGTTCCCAATAGTTGTGCGGTCTTGCTTTATTGAGACCATAGTAACCGAACAGGAGGGGTGTCTAAGCTACTGATCTGGTGGAGGAGGGAGCCGCTTGTCTGGAGTAATCAAGTTATGCATCAAGTAGTCGGGAATATTCTGTTGTAGTCACAAAATGGGTCCAACAGGCCCATTTCGGATTAAATGTACTTGTTGAGTCCTTGGCTATGTGAATCAACTCTTCCATGTCTGCTATAAGGTGTATTATATGAAACCAGTCTTTAATGTGCAGAGCGCCAGTGAAGGGGAATGCTTTGTTTCACTGCGTTCACCATATGCGTAGCCAGGGATTTGTGATAAATTCTGTGCGGTAATGTCGAATGGTGTAGTAAGAATTGTGCTGGGGAGTTATCTAAATCATATGTGGAGACCAGCTTTATGGTAGATCTCACCGTTTTCCATAAAGGTTGGATTTTCGGGCAGGTCCACCAAATATGTAGCATTGTACCTCTGTCTGATTGATACCTCCAACAGATGTTCTGGATTTCTGGATTGTATTTGTGGATAATTTGTGGGGTGCGGTACCAGCGTGATAAGATTTTATAGCCATTTTCCTGTGCTGAGACATTCATCGAGCCTTTATGGATGTTGTGGTGTATTAGTTCCCATTCTGCTTCCGAGAGGGATAAATTAAGGTCTTTCTCTCATGACGCCCACGCCTTGTAATCTTCGGGAGAGTGGGAGGCAAATAGAAGGGAGTGCATGGTGGAAATCAGATGGGATTGTGGGGATTGGCTGTTTCAGAGCAGTTCAAATGGGGTTAGTGGTCTCGTGAAAGCTCTTTCTCCCTGGGGCTCGGATGTAGTGTGAAATTAGGGAGTAGGACCATGGGGGGAGGGACCTGTTATCTGTTTGGGCAGTTAGGTCTGCGAGCGACAGGGGCTTGTCTTTGTCAAAGAATTGGAATGCTGATATGCGGTCGTGTGGCCATTGATCAGAGAGGAATAGGTGGTGCATTCCTGGTGGGAAGTCTGTGTTGAGTATGATCGGCGTCAGTGGGCCGGGAGCCGATGAGAGGTTAGAGGACTTACAGGTGTTGCGGAAGCAGCCTAATGTGACTCTAATTAAAGGATGTTCCTGTAGGTCATTAGGGACATGTTGGCTCAATAAATAATAAAACAGTTGCGCTCATAAACAGTGAAATAAAACCATATGTAAGAAGAACACAAAATAAAAATGAGAAAACAGGTCCGTGAATAGGTCCCAGTGGATAACCCACAATGAGCTAGTGAAACAATTATCCAATAAAGGGTTCAGTGTTCAACCAGGAGTCTCATTAAATCTCGTGATCCAAAGAGGTAGAAAATAGAGTAAGAAGCAAGTCCTCCTCATCCAGTGTGAAATCAATCCATAAAATGTTCATCAAACAAAATTCACCCAGAAATGTGTAGACCAGCACCGATGATAGGCACACGTGTATAATCACACAGAGGTACTCTTACCAGAACGAGAGGACCTGTTATCGCTAACAGATCGAATGCGTTAGCAGAAATAACCCTCTGCGGGGTGTAAATCTGATGATGTTCCTCTCCCTCCAGTAGGCAGTACTCTTAGCGGCTCATCCCCAACCTCCGTAGTATCACATAACATTCATGGTCCAAGCATCATAGAAAGGAAGAAACCTCATAGCGTAACTCCATCAAATGCATTTATTGTAAACATAAAAATGGGTACTCACATACGAAGCTAAAACAATCGCGTTTGATTAAAAATTGCCGGCAAGTAGCTGTAGACATTCAGCGTCCTCGTTCTGGGTCCGTAGTAGGCGTGGTGACGTCAGACGTGGCTTTTTGTAAGTTACTCTATTTTAAACCTACTAAGTGACACAGCTACTTTTTTGATTATTCTAGTAATTTATGTTATTACCTTAAGGAGGTGAGTGAGGAACAACAGTACTAACACCAATGGGTTTGATTACCCCTTATGGTAATTAATGTTTAATCCCCTCGGGGGGCGGGGTGGTAGGTGATCATTACCCTTGTTATGTGACTTCCTCAAGTGCATATGGCGAACCCCAATAAGACCATGCAACTTTTGAGATGGTTGTGGACCTAATTGGTGATGGGTTGTTGTAGCTTGCTCTGTGGCTCAGCCTAACGGTTAGTATGAGTCACAAGACCATATGCTTTATGTCATATGCATGTTGGTCTTTGGGTGTAACGGTATTGATGTCATTTTGTTTTTATTATACTATTTATCTATATACCAGTATATAAGTTTAAAGATTATTAACCTGGGTAATTGGTTTAGTTTTTTCTGAAGACCGGAGTTCCCATCCGATGAATTAAATGCCGCGGTTGCGAAACTCGGTCTTCAGTTTAATGGCGGCCGGCTCTCTAATCGAGGCTTGGTGCGCAAACGTTGTATATAAGGTGGTGCGTCAGAGCGTTGCCCCGAGCCCCTGGACGACGTCACGTTTGATGAAACATGTAGGGCGGAGCCACGTCTGACGTCACCACGCTTACTACGGACCCAGGACGGGGACGCTGAATGTCTACAGCTACTTGCCGGCAATTTTTAATCAAACGCGATTGTTTTAGCTTCGTATGTGAGTACCCATTTTTATGTTTACAATAAATGCATTTGATGGAGTTACGCTATGAGGTTTCTTCCTTTCTATGATGCTTGGACCATGAATGTTATGTGATACTACGGGGGTTGGGGATGAGCCGCTAAGAGTACTGCCTACTGGAGGGAGAGGAACATCATCAGATTTACACCCCGCAGAGGGTTATTTCTGCTAACGCATTCGATCTGTTAGCGATAACAGGTCCTCTCGTTCTGGTAAGAGTACCTCTGTGTGATTATACACGTGTGCCTATCATCGGTGCTGGTCTACACATTTCTGGGTGAATTTTGTTTGATGAACATTTTATGGATTGATTTCACACTGGATGAGGAGGACTTGCTTCTTACTCTATTTTCTACCTCTTTGGATCACGAGATTTAATGAGACTCCTGGTTGAACACTTAACCCTTTATTGGATAATTGTTTCACTAGCTCATTGTGGGTTATCCACTGGGACCTATTCACGGACCTGTTTTCTCATTTTTATTTTGTGGTGTTCTTACATATGGTTTTATTTCACTGTTTATGAGCGCAACTGTTTTATTATTTATTTTAGTTGGTGACATTATCGCACTAGTTGTTGCTGCTGTTATCTCCTATCTTAGCGCAATACTTTCCCACTACAATTTACTTGCTATTTCTTGATAATATTG
>BLSH010300012.1:41964-59151 GCA_018402905.1 Glandirana rugosa | reverse complement strand
TAACAGTCTAAGAAGTTAGAGTACTTATCCGGAGGGTCCAGAGGGAGCCTCAGGAACAGGTAGACTTTATGGGGAAACCAGACTTATTGGGCGAACCTAGATATAAGTTTATGTAGGTAGAAGGAGTTATTTAGGTTCGTCGTTTTTGTTATAATAGTTCTTTATCGTTCATTTAACATCACCCTTTCATAACGCGATTCTATCCTCTATTGTCGTCGTTGTTGATCACGCTATTACAGTGGTTGATTTTATTTATTATTTTGTCAACGCGAGTATTTGTCACTTTATTTTGTTCTTACATATGGTTTTATTTCACTGTTTATGAGCGCAACTGTTTTATTATTTATTTTAGTTGGTGACATTATCGCACTAGTTGTTGCTGCTGTTATCTCCTATCTTAGCGCAATACTTTCCCACTACAATTTACTTGCTATTTCTTGATAATATTGTTTTTGCTGCTTGGATTTATTGAGGAAGATGGATGTATTTGAATATAGATCCAAGCGGGTTATTCAGACCAAAGGGGTATTTCAGATGGACAAGGACTCCGAGGGAGACCTGGGAGGCCTATTCATGAGATTGAAGAATCTGACAATTTCTGAACTGCACACAATATGGGACATAGCTTACTTAGAGCAATACCTTCAAGATTCAATGGTCCCACATAGTTTAAGGTGGGATGTCTACCCACAGAAAGGGGACATTGAATTAGAAGAATGGTTCAAATATTTTAACGAGGCTGGGCTCAACTTTCTCAGATTTCTCTTAACTAGGAAAAACAATAAGCTAACTCACCTTAGTGGGGAGATTGACTCCTTAAAGGAGCAATTATTTCCCCACCAGGGTAGTGAGGAATATAGAGAGAGATCGAACAACCTTAAAGGTTTACTAGAAAAAGAAGAAGTTGAGCAAAGAAACAAAAAAAAAGAAAAAATATAACAGAGATGTAGGGGACTATAAGGCCGGGTTAGTGTTTGACTGGCAAAATAAATTATTATTAGCCACAGAGGAGTCTAATGCTATGAATCCTGCTGTGAGTGAGAGCAAAAATCAGAACGGCAAACCGACCAAAAACCATTCAAATACCGGTCAACCTGTGCCTGTTAAAAGGAGGGTTTCGTATAAATCCCCAGTGAGGACCCCACAACATTCCCAGCAAGCTAGACATCAAGTTAAAACATCTCAGAGAGAACCAAATAGACCCCAAGGGGGCCAAAACCCTCAGGAGAGGGGATATTATCAAAATCACCCCCCTAGAAGGTATGAAAGTAGGGATGAAGTAGATATGTATGGAATACCGGTTCATAATAGATATCAACCCTTGAGAGATGAATATAGGGATAACCACTATTATCATCAAGAGAGACAATATAGAGGGAATTATATTCCCTATGAGCATGAGAGGAGGGAGGGACCCACCTGGGAATCTCCAGGTTACTCTAATCGTGGCCACTATGAATATCCCCATTCAACATATAGGGGTCGTGATAGCCATGAAACATCCCAATATCGGGATTTTCACAGGTTACAAGGAGAAGCACAAAGACCTATAGGAAGAAAAGAGGAACTAGAGGGGGGAGGGCAACCAAAAAACAAAAGAAAGAGGGAATAATTGGTGAAGGAATTTATAATTTGAGTAACCACATATTGACTAGAGAGGAAACCTGTATTTTAGACAAAGGGTTGAAATTTGCCCCCCCTTGTCCATTGAATAAATTTAATACATATATGGACATACAAAAGTTCACAAGGAAATTAAGCGTCAAGCGTTACATGCTGTCCAACCCTATTAAAAATACCAGACAATATACGAGTGAGATTCAACACTCACAATTATCCAATTCCTCTCTCTTTAACCATCCAGGGGGTATGTCCTCGAATATAAAGGTCTTCAGGGACTTGATGCTTAGGGACCTCGAGGGGATTAAGATTAAAAAAGATAGAATGAGCAAAGAATTACAAGCTGGATTTGACCAGCTATGCCAAGAAAAACAAATAGTGATTCGCCCAGCGGACAAAGGGGGTGGGATAGTAATCCTAAATAAGGATGACTATTTGTGTGAACTCAATAAGATAGTGGGAGACAGGGAAACCTATACCCCATTACCATCGGACCCACGTCCTAACTATCGCAAAGAACTAGAGGTGATAGTTAAAAGGGGATCTGATTTAAACATTCTTAATAAGAAGGAAAGGGCCTTTCTGATCCCTAAAACATCAAGGATCCCTATAATGTATTATCTCCCCAAAATCCACAAAAACCTGACCCACCCTCCAGGTCGTCCCATTATCAGTGGGATAGACTCATTAACATCGAGGGTGGGTAAATATATAGATGGTTTTCTGCAACCACTAGTGAGATCTCTTCCGGCTTACATCAAGGATACAGGACATGTTATCAATATCCTGAATGAATGTGGATATAGGGAGGGACATTGGCTGGTGACGGCTGATGTCACTTCATTGTATACCAACATCCCCCACAATTGGGGCCTATCATCAGTTGAGTACTTTTTGAATAAAGGGTCTTTCTTGCCCAATATACAGCGGGAATTCATTATGGACCTTTTAAGATATGCCACTACTCACAATTGTTTTTGGCATGAAGGTAACTTTTTTCTCCAACAAAGAGGTGTGGCCATGGGGGGCCAAATTTGCCCCCAGCTTGGCCAACCTCTTTATAGGGAAATGGGAGGAGGACGTCATTTATGCCCATGATCACCCCCAATTGATCTTATGGACTAGATTTATTGATGATGTCCTCCTTTTATGGGAAGGCTCATTTGAATCCCTTTCTGAATTCATGACAAAACTTAATACTAATGATAGAGGGATCGAGTTAAAATACGAGGCTAGCCAACAATCTGTGAACTTTCTAGATTTAAAAATCTGGGGTGAAAATGGCCGCCTACTTACATCCACTTTTTTCAAAAGTACGGATAGAAACTCATATATCCCTAAGGATAGCTGCCACCATCCGGCTTGGTTAAGAGCTATCCCAAAAAGTCAATTTCTACGTTTAAGACGTAATTGCACCAGAATACGGGATTTTCAAGACCAATCCACTAGCCTGGTATCCAGATTTATGACCAAAGGATATGAGACTGAGTTCATAACCAAGACCCTAGAGGAGGTTGAAAGTTGTGAACGTGACATGTTACTTAGGAAAAAGACCCCAGTTGAGAGTGAAGGTCTTAATTATTCATTACCGTTTGTTACCAGATTTTCCACCCAACATTGGGCTATTAGGAGATTGGTATACAAACATTGGCACATCTTGAAGAATGATTCGGTTTTAGGCCCTGTTATACCTGATAAAGCAAAAGTGGTTTTCAAACGGGCCCCTACTCTAAGGGATCTAATTGCACCCAATGTGTGTAACCCTCCACGAGTAAACCTGATGTTCTTTCAGAACCTGAGGGGTTTTTACAAATGTTGGAGATGCGCAGTTTGTAGAGTGAACCACATTAAAGAAAACGACCATTTTTCACTCCAATAGTACAGGACACTCTTTTCATATAAAATCTTTCATTTCATGTAACACCACCCATGTGGTCTATGTCATTACTTGCCCTTGTGGTTTTCAGTACATAGGAAGAACTATTAGACCATTGCAGGTTCGCCTCAAAGAACACATGGGGAAAATAAAAAAGGGATTTACTAAACATCCCTTATCAAGGCATTATTTGGAAGTACATAATAGAAACATAAAAGGCACTTCGTTCATGGGGATTGATACTTTGAAAACAAAATGGAGAGGATGTTACAAAAGGAGAGAGATCTCTAAATTGGAAATGAATTGGATTTATAAGGCTCAGACTCTCAAGCCGAAAGGGTTAAATACAGATGTAGAGATTAATGCTTTTATTGACAATTCGTAATGTCTGGCTTGGTATAAATACTCACTATTTTAAAATCTGGTAGCCCTTTTTGTAAGTTACTCTATTTTAAACCTACTAAGTGACACAGCTACTTTTTTGATTATTCTAGTAATTTATGTTATTACCTTAAGGAGGTGAGTGAGGAACAACAGTACTAACACCAATGGGTTTGATTACCCCTTATGGTATTTAATGTTTAATCCCCTTGGGGGGCGGGGTGGTAGGTGATCATTACCCTTATTATGTGACTTTCTCAAGTGCATATGGCGAACCCCAATAAGACCATGCAACTTTTGAGATGGTTGTGGACCTAATTGGTGATGGGTTGTTGTAGCTTGCTCTGTGGCTCAGCCTAACGGTTAGTATGAGTCACAAGACCATATGCTTTATGTCATATGCATGTTGGTCTTTGGGTGTAACGGTATTGATGTCATTTTGTTTTTATTATACTATTTATCTATATACCAGTATATAAGTTTAAAGATTATTAACCTGGGTAATTGGTTTAGTTTTTTCTGAAGACCGGAGTTCCCATCCGATGAATTAAATGCAGCGGTTGCGAAACTCGGTCTTCAGTTTAATGACGGCCGGCTCTCTAATCGAGGCTTGGTGCGCAAACGTTGTATATAAGGTGGTGCGTCAGAGCGTTGCCCCGAGCCCCTGGACGACGTCACGTTTGACGAAACATGTAGGGCGGAGCCACGTCTGACGTCACCACGCCTACTACGGACCCAGGACGGGGACGCTGAATGTCTACAGCTACTTGCCGGCAATTTTTAATCAAACGCGATTGTTTTAGCTTCGTATGTGAGTACCCATTTTTATGTTTACAATAAATACATTTGATGGAGTTACGCTATGAGGTGTCTTCCTTTCTATGATGCTTGGACCATGAATGTTATGTGATACTACGGAGGTTGGGGATGAGCCGCTAAGAGTACTGCCTACTGGAGGGAGAGGAACATCATCAGATTTACACCCCGCAGAGGGTTATTCCTGCTAACGCATTTGATCTGTTAGCAATAACAGGTCCTCTCGTTCTGGTAAGAGTACCTCTGTGTGATTATACACGTGTGCCTATGATCGGTGCTGGTCTACACATTTCTGGGTGAATTTTGTTTGATGAACATTTTATGGATTGATTTCACACTGGATGAGGAGGACTTGCTTCTTACTCTATTTTCTACCTCTTTGGGTCACGAGATTTAATGAGACTCCTGGTTGAACACTTAACCCTTTATTGGATAATTGTTTCACTAGCTCATTGTGGGTTATCCACTGGGACCTATTCACGGACCTGTTTTCTCATTTTTATTTTGTGTTCTTCTTACATATAGTTTTATTTCACTGTTTATGAGCGCAACTGTTTTATTATTTATTTTAGTTTATTTATTTATTTCAGGTACTTATATAGCGCCGTCCCTAACTCACATTCATACATATACTAGGGCCAATTTAGACAGGATCTAATTAACCTCACAGCATGTCTTTGGAGTGTGGGAGGAAACCGGAGTACCCGGAGGAAACCCATGCAGACACAGGGAGAACATGCAAACTCCAGGCAGGTAGTGTCGTGATCGGGATTCGAACCAGCGACCCTTTTACTGCTAGGCGAAAGTGCTACCCACTACACCACTTAGTTGGTGACATTATCCCACTAGTTGTTGCTGCTGTTATCTCCTATTTTAGCGCAATACTTTCCCACTACAATTTATGTTGGCTCAATAGCCAGGATGAGAAGCTCAGCGAGAGTGAGGCGTGTGAGGCTTCCAGAGTGACCCAATCTTTGTTCGGTTCATGGACGTTCCAGTCAATAATTCTGGCTAAGTGGCATGCAACATAGTAATTATGCAGGTCGGGTAGGCCTATGCCGCCCAAATGTTTGGGTAGCGATAGCTGTGTGTAGCTTATTCTTGGTTTGTGGCCCTTCCAGAGAAACGATCCTGGGCGAAAGGATCGTTCCTTGTGGTGTCTTCTAGGACAGGTGCTGATGCGGCTTTTTGCTGGAGTACTTTGAAGATATCGGGTTGTTGACCGTTCAAGGGCGGTGTGTCTAACAATAACCCTTTCGGGTTCCCCCTTTTGGGGGTGACTAGATGTAAATCATTGCCACCTCAACTCTCTCACCACTACTACATACTTTTGGTCTCTATTATTGGAATTCCCCTTTTTTGGGGATTATTTCCTGCCAGATCTATATGTATCATCACACTAACCTTGACCTTTTCCCTTCTGGGAACCCTTCTTGTTACCGTTTTTGGCAACTAATCGTGTTTGGCCAAATTTTATTTGTTTTCCATATCGTATATTCTGACATCTGAAATATTTTCTGGAGTGGATGTCCCTTGATTACCAGATTATAAGTATGAAACGTTCGGTCCCGGATGATTATTGCTTTTAATTACCGACCACCTACCCCTGAGGAAGATATCTCATTCTGTTACATTGAAACGCGTTGGATCTTGCTCTACCCCCTATGTGGGGCAGACCAGTGGTCTTTTAACCATTTCACCATTTTGTCATTACATTTGTCACCTGCTATCGTCTCATCATGGGGTCACACTCTTCCTGTTCCCTTGTGCACTTATGTCTTAAATTGCTTTGATTATATGTGTTGTCTTACCCTTTTTAATGTGTACAAATAAACTTTGATTGTTTTTATAATTTGTTCTCCTCTTGATGAGTTGGTTGTCCCAATTTAAAGTCCCATTTAGGGGGTTCTTGCTCTGTTTTCCAAACACGAGGGATGGGGTCAGCCTAACTTTCATTAGGGTTACTTTTATAATCCGCCCAAGGAATTCCCCTCTTTTGTCTCTTTCTTGATTTTGAGTGCCATGGGCAATAGTTTCCCTCTGAGAACACATTTGTGTGCTTGCCATTGGATTAAGTATGTGGAATCTGGGTTGTCGTTCTCTTTAAAGTAGTTCCTAATGTGGTTACGAATTTCCTCTACTCTAATTTTATCCATTAGAATAGAGGCGTCTAATCTCCAAATTTTGGTAAGAATGTTGCTGTCTGGGAGTGCAATAGTCATGGTAATGGGGTGATGGTCCGAAAATGTCATGGGTTCAATCGTCGCAGAAGTTAGGAAGGTCAGGTCTTGTTGGGTGATAAAGAAGTAGTCTAGTCGAGAGTATCTGTCATGGGGGGGCGAAAAGAAGGTGAAGTCCTTGTCAGAGGGATGTAAAGTGTGTCAGGTGTCGTGCAGTAGGAGGTCTTGGAGGCCTAACTTAATTTGCTTTAAGGCTCGATATGGCATGTGCAAAGTTCCTGAGGAGGTATCTACCAGGGGCTCCAGAGGGACATTGAAATTGCCTCCGACTATAAGCATACCTTTTTGGAACGAGGACAGGGAGCGGAGGGTAGACCTAAAGAAAGGGACTTGGGAAGCATTGGGGGCATAGATATTTGCCAGCGTAACAGGAGTGTTATGAATGGTACCACTGATGAAGGTATATCTACCTAGATCGTCTAGTATGGTGTCGTCAATGTGCAGTGGTGTGTTCTTGGCAATAAGTATGGATGTGCCTTTGGACTTCGACAATTTATTGGTGGAATGGTATACCTTGGGAAAAAATGCATTTGTAATTTTAGGGATGTGATCGGTTTTAAAATGAGTCTCCTGAATAAGTACTATGTCTGCTTTCATGGCCCGCATATGGGATAATAACTGGGAAAGTTTTTCTGGAATGTTGAGACCTCTCACGTTTATGGATATTAGTTTAATAGGATGGCTTCCCTTTTTGTTGAAGTGTGGGGGCATTGTTTGAGGTGTTCACGCTGGAGTGTGGCAAACAGGATAAGTTAGACAATTTCAGAAGAAAGTCAGTCACCTGTGGTGCGATCCACAGGAAACCAAACTGCGGCTAGTAGAATTGGGAACAGGAGAGGGGCAAGCAGATATGAAAAAGAAAAGAGGAAAAAGGAGAAGTCGGGGGTCGGAGGGAGGGAAGTAGGGGGGAGGGTGAATACACGAAAGGGGGAGAGGGGATGGGGACTAAGGAGAGGAGAGTAGGATCCGGGGTGGGTCACCGGCAACCTGACTCACAAATGGGGGTGTCGGATCTATTCAGCAAAGACTACCAGAGTCCGCTGTTGTGGGGAGCGGCTGGCGTGGGAACCAAGGGGAGGGACGAGTTCCTTGTCCCCCAAGATCGAGGTGTAGCCAAGGGTGGGCTCATATAGGGGTCAGGTGGGAGGGGAACCTCTCTGTGCCCCAGTGCTTATTTAGTTTATCCCACTGGTTGAAGGGAGGAAAATCAGGGATTGAGTCAGGGTCCAGGGGATGGTTGCAGTCTCGTTAGATTTAGGTCTAAACCTGTGTGCTGTCTGGGACGAATGTGTGGAAAACATCTAAGGTGAAGAGTTCTGAGCTCCGTGTATGGGGAGGAAGAAATAATCTGTCCACTGGCATTCGAAACTTCAGGTAGGGTCTAATATATTTGTAAAAGAATTTCTATGTAGGTCTGTATATCAGCGACTCCGAGGTCAATGTCGTTGTCCTCCTCATCGCAGCCATTGTCCGAGTGAGGGTATCATGCCCCTTGCTGCCGATAGATTCAGGGGGAGTTTGGTACAAAGATAGGGTGCCAGTTATCCAAAAAGCACTCCTTCCTCAAGAGTTAAACATTCAGGACAAAACGCAATAGGGCAGCAGAGCAGGGATTTTGCGATGAGGAGAACTGCCCTCGGATTCGGCGATTGAATCCCCTAGCTACCATAGATTACAGGCATTCATGGTTAAGCATTTTAACGTGGGTCAATTTATGTGGGTCACTTGGTAAAGGTTTGGTGGCCGTTCACACAAAGTGATTTTAACCCAAAGTGAGCTCACAGGTAAAACTTTAACACTGAACTAAATTGAAACATAATTAAAACACAATTAAAGCTTAAAACTTAAACAGATGCTGTGGGCAATAGTCAAGCCTCTGCTCCATATCCCGCATAGACATATTAGGTGCAATCACACAAGATGTCCAGTATCTAGTGCTTTTTATATCTCGGTAATCCGCTTTCTGATAGCCAAAAGCTCTTAGAGTACAGGTGACAGCCTACTGACTTCTGCTGCTCAGGTCACTGGGACCATCCTGTATGTATTTGCTCATCCTCCCTGGAATCCGGCATGTCTCAGCGGCTATTAGCAGACAGCTTCAGAGTTAGGGGTGGGTGATCTAGGAAGCCTCGGATGCTGCAGTTATGTCTACCAATAAGTCCACAGGAGTTTGTTGGAGAGTTGTGTGAGTCACGCTGCTGCGCAACCAAGGACGGGCAGTTCAGTGGGGCATAGATGACCATTGGGTAGTGTTCTTAAGGATATTTAGGTGTATCTGTAGGATGGATACCCTATACTGGGGTCCTCTCTTAGTGGGTACATTGCTAGGTAAGAAGTCAGGGGACCGGGCGGCATTTCTAAGATTGTAGCAGCTGGGTGAGATTGAGTCTGCTAGACAGATGCCTCCCGCTTCTCTCGTTCACAGGGGAACGGCAGGAAATAGTCTGGAGTTGTCGCTAGGGGTTTCTTGTATTGCAGCTAGAAGGGATCGCCAGATTGGGGTCCTAGCCGCTGTGGGCCATCATAGCTATCCTGACGTTTCGGGCTGTGGGCTTTCAGCAGGGGTGGGAGAACAGGAGGAAGAGGTACTAAGGTACAGAACTGGGATGGAGGGAGCAAAGGCACTGTACCTTAGGAGGAGCATCTGGGTCTTCTATGGGCTGGAAAGGCTGATGGGCTGCCATTTTGCGGTGCTCTGTTGTTTCTGCCCGGTGAGGAGGGTGGGGGATGAACTCGACGGCGTTGGATACTGAATGTATTCCCTTAGTTTATTCCTTCCATGGAGAGGGCTCTTCTCATTGGTGGCAGTCTGAAGTCGCTGTACCAATCTGGTAGCTCCACAGGGGAGATATCTAAGGTGGTGAAGAAGTGATCTAGATCTTCTGGCACCCATAGTAGAGCAGTGCGGCCTTGATGGGTAGCTGAAAGGCCAAAGGGGTATTTCCATCTGTACACTATGGATCTTGAGCGTAGCTGATCCAGTAGCGGTCGGAGCTCCCGACTGCGCTGCAAGGTTATGTTGGATAAATCTTGGTAGATCTTGACCTCTGTGCCTTGATAGAGAAGATGTTGGCGAAGTTTGGCATTTCTCAGGATGTTCTCCTTGAGAGGGAAATTATTGAGGCAGCAAATTACATTCCGAGGGGGATCTGTATCTCTTCCTCTGGGGCGGAGCGCTCTGTGAATTTGTTCCATGGCTATGGGGGTATCCAGGGGCTGTACCAGCAGATCATTGAAGATGGCGACCGTTGCCTGGGAAATCATGGTCTACCGTTTCAGGTAATCCCCTCACCTGCAGGTTCTTACGGCGTCCGCGGTTATCTAAATCTTCTATGTGCCGGTTCATTTCTCTCAAGTGGATTGCGTGGGATTCGGTGAATTGCTGGACCTGGCACAGAGAGGTGGCGTGGCGGTCGGTTGTGGCTTCTATGGTGTCAACTCTAGCTGCTATGTGCTGTATGTCCTGCTTCAGGTCTGTGATAGCGGCTGACAAAGTTTGCTTGATATCCGCTGCTACCGCTTGTAAGTCACTGAGGCTTAGCAATGAGCTTGAGGGAGGATTGCTTGATGCTTGCGTCTGGGTATTGCTTCTGCTCGCTACAAGCTGTGGTCTGTGAGGCCAGCATGGCGTCCCCATGTGCAGATTGCTGTGTGTGGAAAAGTTCAGGTATGTTACGACTGAGCTGGGTTTGCATGTCCCGTGGGCACCGGGATCTCGTTGCTGACAAACTCCTGGAGGTCCTCACAATTTCTTGTGGGGATGGAGCAGGTGAAATTGAGGCGCTCTTCTTCTTGCTGGATCTCGGGGTAGAGGAGAACAAGGTTAAGCATCCATTTTGGATCGAGTCCAGGCCGCGCCCCCCTATAAATAGTTCTATATACAAAAATCAAGAATTAAGAGTAAAATAATCAAGTTTAAATAAAAATATTTTAAATAACATACATGTCATACTTACCTGCTCTATGGTGTTGAACAGAGCAGCCCTGACTCTCCTCTTCCCGGGTCCCCCGCCAGTGCTCATGACTCTTCCCCCCTGCTGAGTGCCCCATAACAAACCACTTGCTATAAGGGCAGCCCAGGAGGAGGGGGAAGCCGCCAAAGCACACAACACGCTCCCGCTCACCAGACACCGCTGCCCACTTCCTAGATGGGGTAAGTGCGGGACTTTGATTTCCCAACTGCCCTGGGGGGATGTTGTATACCCCATCTGGTGAATGCTGTATATACCCCTGTATATACCATATCTGATGGATGCTGTATATACCCCTGTATATACCCCTATCTGGTGAATGCTGTATATACCCCTATCTGGTGAATGCTGTATATACCCCTTTAAAATAGAGTGGTTCGGAGCACAGAGCATTGTGCTCGCAAGCCCACTCACGTGTGTTACAAAAGCAAATTAATATTTGCTTTTCTAACAATGAATGGCCTCTCCGCCAATCAGGAAGCATGGGTATGCTACTGGTTTCCTGTTTGGCGGAGAAGACAGGCAATCATATTGGACACCTTTCTCAGTGGAGGAGGGGGAAGCCACCGAAGCACACAGCATGCTTCTGCTCGCTGGACACCACTGCCCACTTCCTAGATGGGGTAAGTGCATGACTTTGATGTCCCAACTGCCCTGGGGGGGGTTGTATACCCTATCCGATGAATGCTGTATATACCATATCTGGTGGATGCTGTATATACGCCTGTATATACCATATCTGGTGGATGCTGTATATACTCCTGTATATACCCCTGTCTGGTGAATGCTGTATATACCCTTATCTGGTGAATACTGTATATACCCCTGTATATACCATATCTGGTTGATGCTGTATATACCCCTGTATATACCCCTATCTGGTGAATGCTGTATATACCCCTATCTGGTGAATGCTGTATATACCCCTTTCTGGTGGATGCTGTATATACCCCTATCTGGTGGATGCTGTATATACCCCTATCTGATTGATGCTGTATATACCCCTATCTGATGGATGCTGTATATACCCCTGTATATACCCCTATCTGGTGAATGCTGTATATACCCCTATCTGGTGAATGCTGTATATACCCCTTTAAAATAGAGTGGTTCGGAGCACAGAGCATTGTGCTCGCAAGCCCACTCACGTGTGTTACAAAAGCAAATTAATATTTGCTTTTCTAACAATGAATGGCCTCTCCGCCAATCAGGAAGCATGGGTATGCTACTGGTTTCCTGTTTGGCGGAGAAGACAGGCAATCATATTGGACACCTTTCTCAGTGGAGGAGGGGGAAGCCACCGAAGCACACAGCATGCTTCTGCTCGCTGGACACCACTGCCCACTTCCTAGATGGGGTAAGTGCATGACTTTGATGTCCCAACTGCCCTGGGGGGGGTTGTATACCCTATCCGATGAATGCTGTATATACCATATCTGGTGGATGCTGTATATACGCCTGTATATACCATATCTGGTGGATGCTGTATATACTCCTGTATATACCCCTGTCTGGTGAATGCTGTATATACCCTTATCTGGTGAATACTGTATATACCCCTGTATATACCATATCTGGTTGATGCTGTATATACCCCTGTATATACCCCTATCTGGTGAATGCTGTATATACCCCTATCTGGTGAATGCTGTATATACCCCTTTCTGGTGGATGCTGTATATACCCCTATCTGGTGGATGCTGTATATACCCCTATCTGATTGATGCTGTATATACCCCTATCTGATGGATGCTGTATATACCCCTGTATATACCCCTATCTGGTGAATGCTGTATATACCCCTATCTGGTGAATGCTGTATATACCCCTTTAAAATAGAGTGGTTCGGAGCACAGAGCATTGTGCTCGCAAGCCCACTCACGTGTGTTACAAAAGCAAATTAATATTTGCTTTTCTAACAATGAATGGCCTCTCCGCCAATCAGGAAGCATGGGTATGCTACTGGTTTCCTGTTTGGCGGAGAAGACAGGCAATCATATTGGACACCTTTCTCAGTGGAGGAGGGGGAAGCCACCGAAGCACACAGCATGCTTCTGCTCGCTGGACACCACTGCCCACTTCCTAGATGGGGTAAGTGCATGACTTTGATGTCCCAACTGCCCTGGGGGGGTTGTATACCCTATCCGATGAATGCTGTATATACCATATCTGGTGGATGCTGTATATACGCCTGTATATACCATATCTGGTGGATGCTGTATATACCCCTGTATATACCCCTGTCTGGTGAATGCTGTATATACCCTTATCTGGTGAATACTGTATATACCCCTGTATATACCATATCTGGTTGATGCTGTATATACCCCTGTATATACCCCTATCTGGTGAATGCTGTATATACCCCTATCTGGTGAATGCTGTATATACCCCTTTCTGGTGGATGCTGTATATACCCCTATCTGGTGGATGCTGTATATACCCCTATCTGATTGATGCTGTATATACCCCTATCTGATTGATGCTGTATATACCCCTATCTGGTGGATGCTGTATATACTCCTATCTGCTGGATGTAGTATATAGCCCTATCTGGTGAATGCAGTATATACTGTACCCCTATCTGGTCAATGCAGTATATACCCCTATCTGGTGATGCTGTATATACCCCTATCTGGTGGATGCTGTATATACCCCTATCTGGTGATGCTGTATATACCCCTATCTGGCTATGCTATATACCCCTATCTGGTGATGCTGTATATACCCCTATCTGGCAATGCTGTATATACCCCTATCTGACGATGCTGTATACCCTATCTCGTGATGCTGGGCTGTATACTCCTGACACAATGGGTGGTGTTTATAAGGGGCGGGGGCTTATGAGAAGTAGGATGGGTCAAAAAGGAAGGGCGGGTCTGGCCCCCCATCCTAAAATTTCACCCGCCACCACTGAAGGGCAGCACTCGTGCTGGCTCACTCCTGAGCCAGCTCTTTGTGTCCATTGACACACAGAGCATGGCTCAACCCCGTCCCCTGCTCCACCCTCACTGGCTGTGATTGAGAGCAGAAGGAGCCAATAGCTCCCACTGCTGTATCTGAGTCTATGAGGAGGGAGAGAGCTGCTGCTGCTGTGCACAAAGCTGGATCAAGATCGGACTCAGGTAAGTATAAGAGGAGTCTGGGGGGGAGCTGTATACTGAAGGTTTTTTACCCTAAGGCCCCTTCCACATGGGGCGGGATCCATTGGAGTCCACCTGCTCAGCGAAGAAACTGTCCCTGATCCCCGCTGAGCAGGCAGATGCTTGGTCCATGTCCACTACTTTTATGCAGAATGGACTGTTCGTTTGCACCCGACTGCCATCCGATTCCCATCCGTCTGTTTTTAGAGAACCGGATCAGATGTCGACGGGTGTGTCAAAAGACACGTGTCTGTTGACACCCGCCGCTCCATAGAGGAGACTGGAGGGTCTGATCAGTCCATCCGTGTGAAAGGGCCCTTAGGCAAATAATACCTCTACACTGTCCTACTTTGCTATTCCAGAGGTTTGAGAAACATCTAGTCAAAACTCAGGAAAGACACCACATGACTTCAGCATGCCCTACCATTTGGAGGTGTGGAGCAGCCAATCCTGGGAGAGATGGAGGAGAAAGGAGGGGGGAGTGGGAAGCTTCATCTGCTTTGTGCATGAGATAAGGAAATTACCTGTCACGCACACAGCACTGGGAAGAAACGTCTCCTATTTCTTAGCTAGTCAGTTTTTTCTTACTGAAAAAAGATTAGGAGATTGCTCAGAGCTGGATTAACTCTTTGTGACAAGACTGGGCACAGATGACATGATATGCTCTACTCTACTAGGCAGAATTATTAATTAAAAAAGCTTTTTTTCGGGTTTACATCCACTTTAAAGTGATTGTAAAGGTTCAACTTTTTTTTTTTTTAAATTAACAAACATGTTAAACTTACCACCTCTGTGCGAGGGTTTTGCAAAGAGTGGCACTGATCCTTCTCTTTTGGGGTCCCCCAGCGGCGCTCCTGGCTCCTCCCTGCTTCGAGTGACCCGTCAGGGAAGCGATTTCCCTGGGGTCACCCGTGCGGGTGCGCTCCTGTGTCCTGTTGCGTCCATTGACACAGACAGCAGGACTCGGCCACGCCCCGGCTTCCGCATCATTGGATTTGATTGGCAGCAGCGGGAGCCAATGGCTGCGCTGCTATCGATCTATACAATGAGGACCCGAGACACCGGCTGGAGCGGGTGTGCTCGTCCCCGCCGCGGAAACGATCAGGCTCAGGTAAGTAAACGGGGGGCTCTGGGGGCAGCTGCAACAGAAAAGGTTTTTCAGATTAATGCATAGAATGCATTAATCTGAAAAACTGCGAGGGTTTACAACCCCTTTAAGGTAAAATACCTTTAGCCTTTAGAACCACTTTAATGTCAATGAGGTTCTGTTGTCATATAGCTCAGAAATACATTTACAGTATACTGAAATGCTCAAGATACATTTACTTTCTACTTAAATTGCTGTGTTTTTTTTTTTTTTTTACAAATTTCTTACTGTTCGGCTGAACAATATTGACATTGGAAAAGCAAGAGCAGTGTCAAGAATATACCATCAAAACTAAATATATAATTTTTTTTGACAGTGGGGGAGATTTACTAAAACTGGAGCACTTAGAATCTTGTGTGTGTGGCTGTGTGTGGTACCCAATCAGCTTCTTACTTTGCTTGTACAATTAAGCTTTGACAATAAAACCTGGAAGCTGATTGGTCTCTATACAGAGCTGACCCAGATTTTGCACTCTTCAGCCTTAGTAAATCTCACCGTGTGTGTGTAGATGAGGGACTAAAACTCCTGGTAGGTTTATATTTATACATCCCATTTATAAAGCTGTATAATGCTGTATTTCCTGATTCACACTATTCTGTATGAATAAATAACATTTGACCTGGTGAAAAAATAGCCTAATAATATTTGTCTTTACCCCTATTTATGCAGAACAAATGTACATGCAGTTTCACTGGATAAATAGCTCTGAATATTTTTTATTTTTATAAAAATACCCCTATGTAGTTGCAAATGTGTTTATAGTTTTACACATTCCTGTGTTGCAAAACTGGTTTTGGGGGCTAAGGTTTGCTTCTTATTATTTATTATTATTATTTTCTTTGTCATCAAGAATTTAATCTAACTATTGTTTGTTATCAGACAGTTCTGACTGTATTCTAGTTGAGAAGGCACATAAGAAGAACGTGATCTGACAGCACCACCGTAACATGCCTCCATCCCTATAGTATAAATACAAACAAAAATTCTGGTCATGAGATTTAAATGAGGCATATCACAAAATAAAATGACAAAAATAGAAAATATATTATAAAGTTTCTTCAAAAAGTCATCATAGAAGCACATTTCATGTTTAGCGAAATACTGGTACAGAATAAAAATGGATTGATGAGCATAATTAAGAGCTGACATATGGCACATGATTATTATAATGAATTCATATAAAAATCAATACATGGTACAAAAGAATAGACGAATGCATGATATATATAAAATATAGGAATCAGACCGTCTTGATGTATAGTAAATCTACGCGTTTCGTGGCTCATATCCACTCATCGGGAGTATGTTGCCAAAATTATCTGTAAATATAAGTAATAGATAAAAGATGTGTAGGGTTAGGCAGTGACTGGGTAGAGTCAAATGCCTCCATCCCTGGTACAGACAAAAGAGAAAGGAAATTTGGGACTTTAACCACATCGGTACCTGGCACGAAAACCCCCTTCCTGTCCAGGCCATTTTTCAGCTTTCAGCGCTATCACACTTTGAATGACAATTACTCAGTCATGCAACACGGTACCCATATGAAATTTGCGTCCTTTTTTTCACACAAATATAGCTTTCTTTTGGTGGTATTTAATCACTAGGAGGGGGTTTATTTTTTGTGCTATAAATAAAAAAAGATTGAAAATTTTTTGAAAAAATGCCTTTTTCTTTGTTTCGGTCATAAAATTTTGCAAATTAGTAATTTTTCTTTGTAAATTTTGGCCAAAATTTATACTGCTACCTATCTTTGGTAAAAATAACCCAAATAAGTGTATATTATTTGGTCCTTGTGAAAGTTAGAGTCTACAAGCTATGGTGCCAATCATTGAAAATTGATCACATCTGATCACTCCCCAGTAAACCCACCATAAACATGAAAAGACCGAACAGTCCCAGAGTTCTTTACTCTATCCGACAGTCATATAGTCCACACTAGTCTACACTAGTTAAAAGTTACTAACCGTGGTATCGAACATCTGAGATTGAAAGT
>BLSH010300012.1:21173-39042 GCA_018402905.1 Glandirana rugosa | reverse complement strand
ATATGGTCATACTATACTAAAATCTTGTGATTAGACAGGGAGTGTCGTTGTCGTCCTTGGAGAGGGATATGGTCATACTCTACTAAAATCTTGTGATTAGACAGGGAGTGTGGTCGTCGTCCTTGGAGAGGGATATGGTCATACTATACTAAAATCTTACAACTACTTAGTACTATCATTTTCGTTTATACTAGAATTGGCGGAGTCCTGGCGGGTGGCAGTTTACTACCGCCTCGCCAGGACGAGAATGTCGCCCACCTGCAGTATACCGATCGCGCGCAATCCCGGCTTAAAGGGAGGACGTCATATGACGTCCACCCGCTGTAAGAGCAGGACCGCTCCGCCATCATTTGACGGTGGGCGGTCCTGAGGCGGTTAAGATCATATTTGCTTTTACTATCATGATTCATCAACATTCTAAAATCATATCATACTGGTATAGGGAGAGGTTCCTGCTGCTGGTGTGAGGGACAGATTAGTGTTCTAAAATCATCTCATACTGGTATAGGGAGAGGTTCCTGCTGTTGCTGTGAGGGACAGATTAGTGTTCTAAAATCATATCATACTGGTATAGGGAGAGGTTCCTGCTACTGGTGTGAGGGCTAGATTAGTGTTCTAAAATCATCTCATACTGCTATAGTCAGAGATTCCTGCTGCTGCTGTGAGGGATAGATTAGTGTTCTAAAATCATCTCATACAGCTATAGGGAGAGGTTCCTTCCTGGTGCTGGTGTGAGGGATAGATCAGTGTTCTAAAATCATCTCATACTGCTATAGGGATAGGTTCCTGCTGCTGTGAGGGATAGATTAGTGTTCTAAAATCATCACATACTGCTATAGGGAGAGGTTCCTTCCTTGTGCTGGTGTGAGGGATAGATTAGCGTTCTAAAATCATCTCATACTGCTATAGGGAGAGGTTCCTGGTGCTGCTGTGAGGGATAGATTAGTGTTCTAAAATCATCTCATACTGCTATAGGGAGAGGTTCCTGCTGCTGCTGTGAGGGATAGATTAGTGTTCTTAAATCATCTCATACTGCTAAAAGGAGAGGTTCCTGGTGCTGGTGTGAGGGATAGATTAGCTTTCTAAAATCATCTCATACTGCTATAGGGAGAGGTTACTGCTGCTGCTGTGAGGGACAGATTAGTGTTCTAAAATCATCTCATACTGGTATAGGGAGAGGTACATGCTGCTGGTGTGAGGGACAGATTAGTGTTCTAAAATCATATCATACTGGTATAGGGAGAGGTTCCTGCTGCTGCTGTGAGGGACAGATTAGTGTTCTAAATCATCTCATACTAATATAGGGAGAGGTTCCTGCTGCTGGTGTGAGGGACAGATTAGTGTTCTAATATCATCTCATACTGCTATAGGGAGAGGTTCCTGCTGCTGCTGTGAGGGATAGATTAGTGTTCTAAAATCATCTCATACTGCTATAGGGAGAGGTTCCTTCCTGGTGCTGGTGTGAGGGATAGATTAGCGTTTTAAAATCATCTCATACTGCTATAGGGAGAGGTTCCTGCTGCTGGTGTGAGGGACAGATTAGTGTTCTAAAATCATCTCATACTGGTATAGGGAGAGGATCCTACTGCGTCTACATTGCTGGTTTAAAAAAAAGATTATTTTTTTTATATTAATAACTAGTGCTACATAGTAAATTTGCACTTTGCTGTGCATTTCTTGCACAAAATTAAAAAGTGCGTCGACATTGCTGGTTTAAAAAATAATCTAAATTTGTGCTAAATAGTACATTTGCTTCCAGAATGAGGAGAGTGTCAAATAAGGTATGTGGTGCTGCTGGTGCTGTTGGTGTTGGTGGTGTTGGTGAAGCTCCTGTTGCAAGGAGAGGACATGGTCGATCTGTGCCAGCTACATGCACAAGTGAAACACCTTCCCCAGGTGCGAGTACAGAACCTTCAGCGGTATATAGTAGGCCCGAATGCCGCTCAACGAATGGTGAGGCCAGAACAAGTACAGGCGATAGTAGATTGGGTGGCTTACAATGCCTCCAGTTCCTTCACATGACCCTATGCCCATCTGTCTTTCACCTCAGCCCCTTGTAAATTAGCCAAGCTGTCTGAGCCCCAAGTCATGCAGCAGTCTCTTATGCTTTTTGATGACTCTGCTGGTGTGCATTCCGTGGGTCATCCACATAGCCCTGCCGCAGAAGTGGAAGACATTGAGTGCACCGATGCCCAACCACTTCTGTTGCAGGATGAGGACATGGAAACACCACCGCAGCACGTCTCTGATGATGATGACGAAACACAGGTGCCAACTGCTGCGGCTTTGTACAGCGTGCAGACTGACAAGGAGGGCAGTGGTGAAGAGTGGGTGGAAGATGACGAGGAGGATGATGAGGTCCTAGACCCCACATGGAATGAAGGTCATGCGAGTAACATGTGCAGTTTGGAGGAAGAGGTGGTGGCCGCACAGAGGCACCAGCACAGCTAAAGAGGAAGCAGGTTGCAAAGCAGAGCGACCGTCCCCTAGACAGTACGCCTGCTACTACCCACCGCACCCAGGGACCTAGCACACCAAAGGCAGCTCAAAGGCGTTCCTCGGCATTGCAGTTCTTCAGACAATGTGCTGATGACAAGACACAAGTGGTTTGCACACTGTACAATGAGAGCCTGAAGCGAGGCATAAATATTCTAAACCTGAGCACAACCTGCATGACGAGGCATCTAAATGAAAAGCACAAGCTGCAGTGGAATAAGCACCTCAAAATCCAAGAAAGGTCTCGGGCTCCAACTGCTTCCTCTTCTGCTGCTGCCTCGGCCTCTTCCTCTACATCTACAGTGCCAGTGTCACCTGCCACCCAGCAAACAGACGACGTGACAGCAACGCCACCATGTCCGCCACCGTCCCCAAGCATTCCCACACCATGGTCCCATTGACGATTACAGCTGTCCATCTCCCAAACACTGGAGAGAAAGAGGAAGTACCCTCCTACCCACCCTCGATCCCTGGCCCTGAATGCCAGCATTTCAAAATTCCTGGCCTTTGAAATGCTGTCATTCCGTCTGGTGGACACGGACAGTTTTAAAAACCTGATGGCGGTGGCTGTCCCACAGTACATGGTTCTCAGCAGCCACTACTTTTCCAGGCGAGCCATCCCTTCCCTGCACAAACAAGTCAGGACAAGATCAAGTGTGCACTGCGCAATGCCATCTGTGGCAAGGTCCACATAACCACTGATACGTGGACCAGTAAGCACGGGCAGGGTTGCTATATCTCGCTAACTGCACACTGGGCAAATGTAATGGCGGGTGGGCCTGAGGTGGCTAGCCGTTTGGCGCATGTCCTTCCGCCATCCAGGATTGCAGGGCATTTCTCTTTGCCTCCTGTTGCCTCCTCCTCCTACTCCGCTTCCTCCTCCTCTACCACCTCCTCATCCACTCAGCGTAACACCTTCACCACCAACTTCAGCACATCCAGGGGGAAACGACAGCAGGCTGTTTTAAAACTGATATGTTTGGGGGATAAACCCCACACTGCACAGGAGCTGTGGACGGGCATTGAACAACAGACCGATGAGTGATTGTTGCCACTGAGCCTCAAGCTGGCCTGGTGGTGTCGATAATGGGCGAAATCTCGTAGCAGCTCTGGGCCTAGCCGGGTTGACGCACATCTCTTGCGTAAAGCATGTGCTGAATATGGTGGTGCAGAAATTTCTAAAAAACTACCCGGATATGTTAGTGCTGCTGCACAAAGTGCCGGCCGTCTGTGAGTGCTTTCGGCGTTCTCACCCTGCTGCTGCTCGCCTGTCTGCGCTGCAGCGTAACTTCGGCCTTCCCGCTCACCGCCTCCTATGCGACGTGCCCACAAGGTGGAACTCCACCTTGCTCATGCTGGAGAGACTGTGCGAGCAGCAGCAGGCAATAGTGGAGTTTCAGTTGCAGCACACACGGGTCAGTTGCTCTGTGGAACAGCACCACTTCACCATCAACGAGTGGGCCTCCATGCGAGACCTGTGTACCATATTGCGGTGTTTCGAGTACTCCACCAACATGGCCAGTGCCGATGATGCTGTTCTCAGCTTTACTATCCCACTTCTATGTCTCCTTGAAAAAACACTTTGGGCGATGATGGAAGAGGATGTGGCACAGGAGGAAGGGGAGGAGGAAGAGGGGTCATTTCCATGGTTATCAGGCCAGTCATTCACAAGTGGCTCGGAGGGTGGGTTCCTACACCAGCATAGGCCAGGTAAAAAATTTTCAAGGCAGGGCACAGTTCTGGAGGATGAGGAGGACGAGGATGATGAGGAGGAGGAGTAACCGTGTTCACAGCAGGGTGGCACCCAACGCAGCTCGTGGGCATCACTGGAGCATGGCTGGGTGGATACGGAGGACACAGATGATACACCTCCCACAGAGGACCGCTTGTCTTTGCCTCTGGGCAGCCTGGCACACATGAGTGACTACATTCTGCAGTGCCTGCGCAATGACAGCCGAGTTGCCCACATTGTAACTTGTGCTGATTACTGGCTGGCCACCCTGCTGGATCCCCGTTACAAGGACAACGTGCCGCCCTTAATTCCCTCACTGGAGCGTGATCGGAAGATGCGGGACTACAAGCGCACGCTGGTAGACGCACTGCTGAGGGCATTCCCAAATGACACAGGGGGCTCAGTGGAAGCACAAGGCGAAGGCAAAGGAGGAGGAGGAGGTTGCCAACACAGCTGTGGCACCAACAGCACCTCAGAAGGCAGGGTTAGTATGGCCGAAATGTGGAAAAGCTTTGTCAGCAGCACGCCACAACAAACAGCACCACCAGATCATAGGCAACATCTTAGAAGGAGGCAGCATTTCAGTAACATGGTGGAACAGTATGTGTGCACACGCCTACACATACTGACTGATGGGTCTGCCCCATTCAACTTCTGGGTCTCCAAATTGGTCACATGGCCTGAGCTTGCCCTTTATGCCTTGGAGGTGCTGGCCTGCCATGCAGCCAGTGTATTGTCTGAACGTGTGTTTAGCACAGCAAGGGACAAATCACAGACAAGTGCAGCCGCCTGTCCACAGCCAATGTGGACAAGCTAACGTTTATTAAAATGAACCAGGCATGGATCCCACAAGACTTGTCTGTACCTTGGGCAGAATAGACATTTAGACCGGCCTCACACAGCCATTTTATTTTTTTTTTAATATGTCTCAATATTTTGGGGGCTACCCTAATTAGACAAAAAAACAAAAAACAGTGTTGGCTACCTCCTCCTCCTCCACCGCCACTTCCACCTACACCGCCACGGTCACCGCCTCCTCAACCTCCTACTCCACATCCACCTCCATTCACCTCCTCCACCTCTTCCTCCATTTTTTATTTTTTTTATGTGATTTTAAGTTATTTCCCTATCCACATTTGTTTGTAGGGCACTTGTCCTACTCTTACCCCCATTTTGCTTCCTTTTGCAGCCCTCTAGCCCTTTCCAGGACTTTTTTACAGCCATTTTTGTGCCCAAAAGTTTGGGTCACCATTGAATTCAATGGGGTTTGGGGTTAAGTTCGGGTCAAGTTCGGTGCCGAACCCAAGCTTTTTCGCGAAGTTTGGCCGAACCCGAACATCCAGGTGTTCGCTCAACTCTACTAATGAGCAATACTATTTATTCACTGTATATTGTTATGACTCATATGTATATGTATACTATATACCATGTACATTTGTGTACCATATGTACCAATAAACATGATATTATATATTGATCTTTTTCATCACCTCATAGCCATAGCATTGTATTTTATTTCTTTCTTTCTTTTTCTTTCTTTTTTTTGCAGTTATGGATCATTTCTTAATGTCATCCCTTTGTCTTAACATGGTGTCACTTTTGCTAATAAAATATAATTCAGAAATCTAAAATACTGTATACAGTCCTTCTGGCTGCAATACTATTACTGTTAATATTTTGATTTATGCTGTTCTTCATCAAATATAGTCAGGAGCCCAACTTTCTCTAGTAGCACTCTAAGGTGTCCAATTATTTAACAAAATGATTGTACAAAGTGCCCTTACATATTTCAAAACAACCATATTTCGCAGAACTATCACCCAAATGTTTCCTTATTGTACCCAGATTTTCCAATATTCAACAGGTCACAGATTGCAGCAAGCATCTTGTTCACAATTCCAAATTATATCCTGAAAGAACTAGCAATTTGCTTAATAATACACTATTTCTTTGAAAATTGGTGTTTCTGCTCCAGTAATAACAGGATTTGCTGATCTGCCAAAATTGAAATGCATGTGTCCATATGGACGGCATCAATGACAGATTGTGCAATAACATTCAAGCATTCTGCTTCCTCATCATATGTAAATTCCAGGTATGCTTGCATACTTGTAGAGTTCTTAATGTTGTGCACTGGCAGCTCATTTTTGCTGAATGTATTTTATGTTCAATGGTTTGGAAAATTAAAGGGAACTTATTGGCAACCTGTATAATTTTATGTATGTTTGTTGGTCATAAATAGTGTAATTTTCGGTTTATAAAATATGAAAATGACTGAGTATAAAATGATATAGCGATATCCTTTTATTTATTTATTATGTGTGCACATCTGTAAGAGCAAATACAGCCATAGCCAATATTAAGAGGAAACCTGTCAAAAACAAGGGCAATAGAAACTGAGAAAATGATTAAAAAATGTAATCAGTAAAATTGAAGATACAGACAAACTGTTATTTGTACTTATTGACCTTTCCTAAGGAATCAAGCTTGACCCTATCCCTTCTTCCTCTCTGTGTTCCCTTTTGGTCAGTGAAGCTGCCCATCACATGAAAAGGTCAATAAAAAGATTCAGGAGGCAGGATTGGGAGAGGAAAATAAACAATAGTTCCAAATAAATGTTAGTACTAGGTTTTTCCAAGATCAAATTAAATTAGAATATAGTGAGAGCATTTACAGAGTACCAATACAAAAGAAATACATTTTAGAGCATGGGTCTTCAAACTTTCGAAAGCAAGGGCCAGTTTTTTGCCCCTCAGTCCAGGAGGGCTGGACTGTAATCAGTAGGCAGTGGCTTTTTTGGGGTGGGCAACAAACAACCACCCCCCCGTCGGCCACATCCCCCATCACCACCCCCCCCACGGTCAGTCAGTCGGGCCAAGTCCCCCCACCCCCTGTCGGCTGTCAGTCGGTAATCCAGCCCCCCATCTAGGTCGGACAAGGCTCCTACGGGCGGCGGCTTCCATCACGCCTCCTTCTCCTCATGTGCATTATGGTGGCTTTCACTGTACGTCTCCTCCCTCCTCCTCCTAGGCGTCCAATAGGATCACCTGTCCTTTCAGTCAATCGGAGGACGGGTCTTAGGACCCGCTTCCTGATTGGCCGGGAGGAGGATCAGTGTGAGAATAGCAAATATTAATTCGCTCTTGTCGCGCAACTGGGTGGACTCGGAGTGCATTGCTCTACGCCCCAAGCCCACCCTTTTTTGAAGCTTATTAGAGCCTCTTGCTCTAATCACATGCTTAAAAAAAACACCCCCCCATAGATTGAAATCCATAGTCTGGCGCCCTGCATATAGATCAGGGGGCCAGACACATGGATAGGGGAGGTGGCGCCCATGCGCCCCTACTGGACGGGTCACCACTGCCAGTGGGATTAGAAAATGGTGTCAGTGGAAGTAATACGACCCCATCTTTAGTGTCATGGGAAGAATAGTGCCCGATCTTTGGTATCAGTGGGAGGAATTGCCCCTCATAATTGGTGTCTGTGGGAGGAATTGTCCTCATCATTGATGTCAGTGTGATGAATAGTGCCCCATCATTGATGTCAGTGGGGGGAGTAGTGTGCCATCCTTGATGTCAGTAGGATGAATAGTGCCCCAAGGGCCAGATAAAAGCAAGCAAAGGGCCGCATCTGGCCCGCAGGAAGCAGTTTGGAGACCACTGATGGGTTTGGGGAATACTGCGCTACCTAGTGGTGTGTATGGAAGCAGCTGACACGACAACAGACAAAGTTGTAAAGAATGGGTAACAGAGAGTGCAGCGCTAGGTCAGAAGTATTCTTAAGATAGACCAAACATAAGTATACAATTAAATATACACCAATAGCAAGTGCTCGCTTTCAATGACCATACAATAATGTCCTTTAAAATGCTTGCTTTCAATGACCATACAATAATGTCCTTTTAAAGTTCATGTGTAAATATATAGGGTAACTGCGGTAGATACACAGGAAAGTAAAGCTGATGCGGTGTACTGTTCCAGATTGAACTTGGGTAAACAGTGACCGGTGACCTGATAATCAGGTGCTAGAGGTGGTGATGATCCAAAAAAGGTGAGTGAATGTACTTACCAGAAGCTGGTAAAGTACCAGCAAAGAAGATGCCAATCCAGATGATCCAGGGGACATAAAGTGACGTCACGGTGCTCAGTGCTCAAGTGAGTGCTCAAAAATTCGTGACCATCTCATAGTATGTGTGTGTGCTTACCAGAAATCAGTGGTATGAAAGCGGGAAGTACAATGGTTTCCTATGGGTGAATCCCTTCTCGGTCTGCGAGTGTACCGGGGTTCCTCCAGAGAGTTCCTATGCCACTTCAGTATGCGGTGAAATCACTCCCATGCGGTTTGGTTAAAATGAGAACAAGGAAAAACTCCATAGCGTAATTCAATTTCTCACAGAAAATTTATTAAATACAGATTAAGAACACTTACATTTAATAAATAAAGATGAGCTCATCAGTAAAAAATGCGGGCAGAAGTGTGTCAAGGGACAGGACCCAACGCGTTTCATATGCTAAAAAACGTCTTCAGGGGTCCCCAGTCACTGTGTGCACGTCCAGTCCGCGAACCACACCATGTAGTAATCAATGAAAGAGTAGTAGACAGCACTCCAGCAGATTGGGAAATGGTAATTCAGTTTATTCAAAGCATAGGTGTACAATGGAAGTCCAAATACATACAAAAATGTCAAAAGACATGTCCAATGGCAAAGCAATAGGATGGATGGACAGGAAAGATGGACGCGTTTCACGAAAATACAATTTGCTTAATCATCATCTGGCAAAAGTCTGGTCATACTGATTTAAATATGTTCCTATTCCAGGTGAAAATAGAGACCAGTTAATTGCATCATGCTGACATTCAATCCCTATCACCTGCAAGCACTAACACAAGCATAGGTGAAAGGGGGCTTGTATACATTCAAGATATAACATCATTAAAATAAATAGCAAAACATTTTCCCATCATGAATGACACAGTCATCCTCAACACAGGATAAAATGTGAAAAAGAAAAAACAGAAATAACAAACAAAGCACGGAAAATAATAAACACAAAAACGAGCCTCCCTATCGGTCATATATAGATCTGTTGGTGTATGTGTGAGCTGCCAATTTGAATAAATCTTTCAAGAGAAAATTGATGTACAAAATTATATAGTTCTGGATAAACATGCAGCTATCATCCAAATATAGACCTATATCTGTAGAATGCCCACAAAATTGTGAATATAATAAAACCATTGAAGGAAAGAAAAAGCTCTATACTCCCATCCAATCGGTATTTAGCAGAAACACCGTCTGCACTATACGTCAAAGAAAAACCCCAATACCTTCTAAAGACTGTAAAAAAGTAAAAATTATGAGGTTAAATGGGAAGAGCTCAATATCCTATTCGGAAGCGTTAAAGTTGGATACAAATAATGTATAAATAGTATACACAAACTCTGCATATTGATTCTTATCCATATTATTATTATATTCTACAGTATCCTTAGTATTGGATACTTTTTATGAGAAAATATATATATCATATCAAAAAACTGTTTAGCCAATATATAAATAGAGCCAAAACTCCTATCCAACCTAGAAGGATCCCCAGCCCATACAGGATTTTTTTTGACTTCGAAATCCTACTTAGATCATCAAAAAGGATGACTGTCTGTATTGAAAATGTATTCAATTTATTTTATTATTTCTGTATATACATTTATTTTATTTATATGTTTAATAATGCAGAGGGAAAAAATATCTCAATAATACAACTCGACTATAGAACCATCCACATCCCTTCACTCATGGAAGTTATGTTGGAACATTACTTCTTATCTGTCATGTGACAGGCTATACAGCCGATCACAATATGATCCTAAAATTAGTTAATTCTCATAAAAGTCCCACTCAAAATTTAAACCTAGAGGTTTTCTACTTCTTAATTTATGTATCCAATAAACCTCCCGTTTACATAAAAGGCGAAACAAGTCTTTCATGTATTTTTTTTTTTTTTTTTTAAACTTGTTCTTTATTTGAAAAAAATGTGAAAAACAAGTACATGTAATGTAGTTTGCATACATATACATAAAGAAAGGTACCGTATAGATCGTAACAGAGCTTTACATTGGGCTCCGTAGAGCTCTAAGCCCATAGCATAAAGGAGTTATACAGCGGTCACCTAAGGCCGAGGGGCCCCGGGGGCCGGGCGCCCTGCCTCCCAGTCGGAGACGAGGGGCCCCGCCCGCGCGGAGCCGCAGGCCCCGATGAAGATTAGGAAACAAGAAAAGTAGTAATGGAGAGCGGGTATGGCATATCCACTAAGACATCACTTAGAACAGTGCATAGGTGCTCAGTAGAGGTCGCTGCTTAGGATGGTACTATGCACTTGGGATGTTGCAACCATGGGGTCCATCTGTTCCGGAAAAGCGGGGTTTGGAGGTGGGCCTTGGCGAACATGTATTCCATGAGACATTGGTTGTTGATGTTGTCGAGTATGTCCTCCACAGAGGGTGGGTTAGGTGATTTCCATTTTCTGGCAATTGACAGTCGGATAGCAATGAGAATGTGTGTTAACATAGCATGGGTATTGATAGGCCAATTGTCGAGGTCTAAGCCAAATAATATCAGTTGCGGAGAGAGAGATGCTTGTATATGGGAGAGGCCTGAGATTAATTTTGTTACGTTTTGCCATAGAGGGGTCAATTTGGGGCAAGACCACCAGATGTGGATGGTGGTGCCCTTCTGCTTGCAGAGCCTCCAGCACTGTCCTGTGGAGGTGGGATAAATAATGGCAAGTTTGGCTGGAGTGAGGTACCAGTTATGGAATAGCTTTTGTACGCCTTCCCATCTTTCATGTATGTTAACTTTTTCAATCACCTGGACCTGAAAAGGCGAAGAATCGCCCTCATGCTGGAGATTATAGTGACGGGCTACATTAGTAGATTTTTTAGTTCTAATGTCTGTCAAATGTTCACGTATTCTATCTCTGAGCCTGCGTGTGGTTCTTCCCACATACTGAACCGAGCATGCAGCACAGGTGATGGCATAGATAATATAAGATGTGTTACAATTGTAAAAGTGATCAATATCATATATCCTGCCATCCACCGAACTAACAAAGGTATTGTCCATCAGTATGTGAGAGCAGCAAGGGCAGTCCCTTGCCCCACACCTAAAGTTGCCTTTGCAATGCAACCAGGCCAGGGATTGTGATTTGTTGCATTTAAAGTCAAAGAAGCTGGGAGCAAGATGGTTGCCCGGAGTCTTGGCTCTTCTAGCAACCATATCTCCTGATCCAGTATTTTAGAGCACATTGCATCATTAAACAATACTGGCAGATGTTTATTAACTATATGTTTAATCTGCCTAAATTCCGGACTATAGCCCAACACGATATATGGACGATTGTGTTTGTCCATATTAGCTTTGTGATGTCTATTTTTGGTTTTGAGGAGATCTCCTCTATTTTTGTTTCTAGTTGTCCTTCAAAAGTAATCACAGTTCTACAATACATATATTGTAAAAAATATGATAGAATGCAGGCATGATATGATACAAAAGTAGGCACACACATGTACTGAACCTACTCTTAGATTTAGCTTGCTTACTGTCCATCCAATTGTATGTTCATTTGCATGTGTAGCGGCTGCCCCGTGGGCCCGCATCTTTCTCTGGCCGCTGCCAGGATTAACACAGGCTCTCACAAGGGAGACACAGCCTGTCAGCTTCTGCAGGGAAATTTCCCCTCCTTCTCCTCTTCTCGCTGTGCAGTGAGTGAGAGACACACACAGACAAAGCAGTTCACTTTGCTCCCTCCCCTGCTTCCTCATTGACAGGGGGAGGAAACCAATGACACTCAAGGAGTACTGCAGCAATGCATCTTGGAACATTTAGTCCCATTACAAAACTGCCCCATAGCTTTCTATGGGGATGTAACTACACAGACCAGCTGCCCTCAGGATTAAAGAAAGAAAGGACTCCTTTTCTGCCTGGGGGAATCAGACACCATGAGGCAAAGGAGAAAACCAGACCTGGGGGGAGGTGTTGCCTCTCGGGTCAGTGTACCTCTTCTGCCAGGCACCCACAGCCGGTCAGGGGACATCCTGCTGCAGAGGGGGATCCCAGGTGCATATCTAGGTGCACCTGCGCCGATGGTGTGAAGCATCCAGTTGTGAGGTAGCCAGTCAGGCTACCTGAAGAGCCTGCCTATTCCAGGATATTTTGCTTGGGCCTTGATCACAGGATTGGTGAGCAGGCACTAGCCCATTTACGTGAAACCAAGACACTGAATACAGACAGCGTTGTTATTACTTTGCCCACACTTGCCAAAACCTGGGTCACTTGGATGCCCTGTTAAATAATCTGTGTCTGTCCTGTTATTCAGATACTGCCAACATACTACCTTTATGCTCTGCAAACCAGGCCACAAAGTGCACCAAGTGGCTAGCCAAAGACTCAAGGCCTTCTTCTTCAAAGGGACTGAAGTTATTGTGGCCATATGGCCTCGCACACATACCCAGGGTTTGGTAGACGTGATGCATGACCGGAGTAGCCTGTCTTGGGAGTTAGACCATTGAACTAAATGCAGTGTTTATAGTTCATGGGCCTGTGGTGTCAGGGGACAGAAGAGAGAGGTCTGACATAAGAATGACTGTGTGTAGAATACTAAAGTGCTGTTATGCAAAAAATATTATTATTATTATGAATGTAAAACTAGAACAGCTGCATCATTAAATAAGTGATCTCAAACTAACAATTTTATAAACAGTGGAAGAAATAGTGTGATAATCCAGCTTATACGAATATCCAAAATCGGTGCAATAAAAATCTGCCACTAACAGTAGCATGAGTAATATAAATGATTAAATGACACACTATAGTGAATAAGTGATAAAATAATTCAAGTGAAAAAACGTCCCACACAATAATATCAGGTCTAGGATCAGTGGCGGCTAATGTTTTTTTTTGGGTGGGGCAAACAACCAACCCCCCAGGCAGCCAGCGGCACTTAACCACACCCCCGCCCGCTGTCTGCCAGTCGGCCTGGCACTTACCCCATCTATTTGGCGGGTGACAGGCCACAAGCTACGGGCAGTGGCTCCTCTGCTCCTGCTCTGTCCTCTCCTCCATCATGGTGGCTTCCATGCATCCCCTCCTCCTAGGCGCTAGGCATCCAAAAGGATCGCCTTTCCTTTCAGCCAATCGGGTGATGGGTCTCAGACCCGCTTCCTGATTGGCCGGGAGGAGGATCAGTGTGAGAATATAAAATATTCATTTGCTCTTGTCGCGCAACTGGGTGGACTTGGAGTGCATTGCTCTACACCCCGAGCCCACCCTTTTTTGAAGCCTATTAAAGCCTCTGGCTTCAACATGTGCCACGTAATAATCTAATCAAGCCTTTTGGTTTAATGGTCTTTAGTAATCCTCAAGGGAAACACTGCTGTATGATTAATCTTCTGTATCTTCTCAAATATGCTGGAACCACTGCTTGTCTGAAGTAACTCAGGGCAGAAAGAAGACTTTCATTGTGCAAAATTGCTAAAACCAATGCATTTTATTAAATACAAAAAATGTGCACTCACATAGCCATCATCCTTTATAATGCCTAAAATGACCACACAAGCAGCTCGCCTCCTCACCACTTCTTCCGAGTTTCACGAGACTCAGGAAGTGACATCACCATGTCCACCCAACTTGTTGCGTCACTGATCATGTGACTTTAGAAGTAAATATATAGCAATGTTTCCCTTGAGGATTACTAAAAAACCATTAAACCAAAACGCTTGATTAGATCCAAGGGGTCTTTTTCTAAGCTGAGCGGCCAATTCACCTGGAGGGGGCGGTGGTGGTTACATATCACTGAATTATTTTCATTACGTGGCACATGTTGAAGCAAAGTGTCCAAGGAAGGAGCCTAAGCCTGATATTATTGTGTGAGACTTTTTTTACTTTAATTATTTTATTACTTGGTCACAATAGTGTGTCATTTAATTATTTATATTACTCATGCTACTGTTAGTGGCAGATTTTTCTTTTACTAATTTTGGATAAACGTATAAGCTAGATTAGCGCACTATTTTTTCCACTGTTTATGATATAAGAAAGCGTCATTCCCTTGCTCCCTTCCTGGCTGGACTCCTAGAGCCAATTTAAGTGAAGAGGTGTCCAATATAGTATAAAGTTTGCCATTTGTCACCTGTTGTTATTAAAGTGTTTGCTTCTGCTCTTGGGGTTATTCACCATTAAGGAATCCCCTGAAAGCAGTCTGACAGTCCCATGGAGTTAAATTGCTCTTGATTCCTCAGTCATTGCTATGCAGTTAATTTACTTAAGGTATACTTGCCTACTGTTCAGAGATATACTGCCACTATTTGTTATTATTCAAAGAAACTTCACAGTAAAGAAAATTTATGTGTTCTATCATAATGTGTGTCCTTCATCCCTTTGTTGCACTTACACTATTGCCAGGTGTGCCAGAGGGGCTGAGACTGTTCTTGGGGTTGGGAGGCAGAGTACAGAACCAAATATATTTAAGCGGTTCTTCCGCTACACATGTAGGGCTACACATGCATGTAAGCAGATTGTGACATTGCGAATATTAATGCATTCGCTGTTCAATACACATTTCCATTATTTTACAATCTGCTAAATGAAAATTATTAAGTGTATCCAGTTCACAAAGTTGTGTTTTAATAAGAAGGGAATGATGGGAGTTACCGTCTTTACGAAATAGCAACCTCCAAGGCTGTCATTTCATCCTTCTTTCATAATTGAAGTAAACCTGACATGAGAAAAGAACGGAGGCTGTCTTTGCTGATCTCCTTCTAGAAATGAACAGGTTTGTTACATGTCTGTCTACATCTAGCATCAGTACTTTGAAATAGATGCCCATTTTTAGTACATTTAAAAACCCTAAATATGCTAAAGGCATGTGGTTTATACCAGCATGGTGGGAGCCCACACACTCATAGCCTTTGAGCACTTATACGTGATATTTTAATGATCTCTAAAGGATTCTTGATGTAAATATGAATGACAGCTTTTCCTGGAAAACCACTAATCCTCACAGACACAGTCATTCTTTGGCTGGAGACTAGATGGTACAAAGAGGAAAACCTAAAGTGACACTAAACTCTGATTTGAAAAAAATGTTATTTAAGTACGCATTCTTTACTTTAGAATTACCTTCAATTGCTCTCAGCCTCCTACAAATTTCCAAATCCGCCTCCAAACAAATCTTCAAATTTGTTTGCTGATGTGATCTGACTTCCTGTTGAAGGGTGGCTATGTTTGTTCCCCATGGTCCACTTTATGTAGGAATGTAGCCACCCTCTCTTGCTTAGTCCCCAGATGGACAAAGAACTATGGACTATGGGATTTGTAGTGTATATAGAGCTGTGCACATGACCACACCTAACAGATGGAAGTTAGAGGGAAATTGAGAAGTTCAAGGACATTACAAAGGGGCAGAGAAACTCACATAAAGTGGTTTTAAACCCTCACATGTACCCAGGGAAGTGGCTAACATTGGGTGATAAACAGAGATGAAACAAATTCTCCTACATAAGTTGTAGCTGTGTATCTGCAGCCATGTCTTCTGTAGATTGTTCTGAAAACACACAAAAGAAAGAACTTCTCATTAGTTCTAGGAGCAGCGGATGGGGATCTGAGGTCTTCACACAGCCGACAGTTCTGATCCTTGATTGGAGGAAAGAGACACACCCTCCTTCATACGGATCACTATTTTACATCTTGGTGTCGGGAAAAACTCCCAGGCCTGAATCATGCTGATAACTAAAGGACCAGGCAGCAGAGAGAAATTACACTCAGAGCTTTGGAGGCAGACAAGTACACAGTATAGAAGGATGTGCTTTCTTATATTTCATGTCTGAGGTTCACAACGACCTTAACTGTTTTGCTGCCAGGTCCTGACAGTGGTGAGTTTTACACACATTCCCGGTGGCTACGGGTCCGCTGCCACCCGATTGCTTCCACACACCCCAGTAACGGAACCCCCTGCGCAAGTCCCCGCCATGTATCTAGGGCTCTGCTTGCCCATCTGCGAGCCCAGGACCGGCATAGCAGAAGAGGGTGGGAGCAGAGTGGACTCTCCTCCCCTCCTTGTTGCTGACTGGGAAAGCTAACTTCTGGGTCAGCAACTCAGGGTCCCTGGCCAGCATGGCTGAGTAAGGAGGTAATGCAACACCAGAATATCTCATTAAAGAGAACCTGTTCCCAAAAAAATCATCACATAGTAAACAATTGAATGTTACTCCCAAGCATATAAAATCATCCCGAAAATATTTTTGAGGCCCCCCACATATACGCATGTAAATGCATCTTTTGGGGGTGCCTACTCATGTAAACCGATTGCGATACACAAGTTACGAATCGCCACCCACGCCACAGTGAGAGCAATATTTATAGCCCAGACCTCTTACGTAACACTAAATTGATGCCCTATAGGGGCTTTTAAAGTGTTGACTATTATTAATTATTATTATTATTGTTATTATACAGGATTTATATAGTGCCAACAGTTTACGCAGCACTTTACGATAAAATGGGGGACAGTACAATTACAATACAGTTCAATACAGAAAGAATAGGAGGGCCCTGGTCGTAGAGCTTACAATCTGAGGGAGGCGGAGGTTATACAAAAGGTAATGGCTGCAGGGGATGATCTGATGTAGGTGACACATCTACAGTCCTTAGGTGGAGGTGGGGTAGGCTTCCCTGAATAAGTGAGTTTTCAAGGATCGCCTAAAAAGTAGACAGGGTAGGAGCTGACCAGACATACTGGGGCAGGGAGTACCAGAGGATGGGAGGTTCTCTGGAGAAGTCCTGTAGGTGAGCATGGGAGGAGGTAACAAGGGAGCTAGAGAGCAGAAGGTCCTGAGAGGAGCAGAGAGGATGATTTGGGCGATATCGGAAGATGAGATTGTGATGTAACTGGGGGCGATGTTGTGAATGGCCTTGTATGTTGTGGTTAGTATTTTGAATTTTATATGGTGGGGTAGAGGAAGCCAGTGGAGAGATTGGCAGAGAGGGGCAGCAGTCACAGATTGGTTAGTAAGTAGAGTTGAGCGAACACCTGGACGTTCGGGTTCTGCTGGTCCGTCCGAACTTCGGGACAAAGTCCGGGTCCGGGTCCGGACGGAACCCGAACGATCGCACGGACAACGAACCCCATTGAAATCAATGGGGACCCGAACTTTTAGGCACAAAAATGGCTGTAGCAAAGTCCTGGAAAGCCCCAGAGGGCTGCAAAAGGAAGTAAAATGGGGGTAAGGGTAGGGCAAGTGCCCTACAAAAAAAATGGGGACAGGGAAATAACTTTAAATATTTTTAAAAAAATAAAAACAAAAAAAGCAAAAATGGAGGTGAATGTGGATCATTTTCAAACTGTGTCTGAAAAGTATTAATTAACGGTAGAAACCATATAACTGTTCCAAAATCATCTTCAAACTAGGGCAAGTGCCCTACAAATAAATGGGGATAGGGAAAATAAATTAAAATCAAGTAAAAAAATGGGAAGGGGGGTGGATGTGGAGTAGGAGCCTAGAGGTTGACTAGGCCGGATGTGATGGTGCCAGTGCCGGATCAGTTGGAGATCCGAGGATGAGGTGTAGGTGGGGGGAAGGGTAAAAAAA
>BLSH010300001.1:345639-362924 GCA_018402905.1 Glandirana rugosa | reverse complement strand
GCCCCCCCCCCCCCCCCCGCCAGCCAGTTATATGTTCATTTGGGTAGTGGTGGATCGGTTCTCAAAAATGTGTCACCTGATTCCCCTCCCAGGCCTACCTACAGCTACCAGTCTTACCACGACCTTCATCAAGGAGATCTTTCATCTCCATGGGATGCCTTCACACATAGTCTCAGACAAGGGAGTTCAATTTACCGCTCGGTTCTGGAGAGCCTTGGTCAGCTCCTTCAGAATTAAATTGGATTTTTCATCTGCCTTTCATCCCCAGACCATGGGCAAACAGAACGTGTCAATCAAAATGTAGAATGTTATCTCCGTGCCTTCATCTCAGCTCATCAAGATGACTGGTGGACCTTTTGCCATGGGCAGAGTTTGCCTTAAACCACCACCCCAATGCCTGTACTGGAAAATCTCCCTTTTTCACTGTTTACGGACAGCACCCATCTGTTCCCTTTCCTGTTCCAGTCTCTCCTGCTGAAACCCAAAAGACCTTCAACTTAATTTGGGAAGAGGTTTCTAAGAACCTTCACCTGGCTGATCCAGGCATAAAATGGCAGCAGATCATCATCGTTGTTCTGGTCCTAAGTTCCTACCAGGCAATAGAGTTTGGCTCTCTACCAAGCACATCCGACTCCGGGTGCCCTCAATGAAATTTGCTCCTCGCTTCATTGGTCCCTTTCCTTTTATCCGTCAGATCAATTCAATGGCTTTCAAGCTCCGCCTGCCCTCTCATCTCAGGATCCCCAATGCCTTCCATGTCTCCTTGCCCAGGCCATTGATTCTCAATTGCTTCTCTCGCCCTCCTGCTCGCCCTGCACCTGTTGCAGATACCACAGACAATTATGAGATTAAAGAAATATTGGACTCCAAATACTCCTGGGGAAAGTTACTCTATCTGATTGATTGGAAGGGCTACGGCCCAGAAGAGAGATCTTGGGATCCGGCTGCAGATGTTTCAGCCCCACGCTTGGTGACCAATTTTCATTGGATATTTCCATCCAAGCCAGCCCCTAGACGTGTGGGGAAACCTCAAAGGTGGGGGGGGGGGTATTGTCACAGATCAGCCGTGGAGCTGATCTGTGTCTTACTGGTTGGATATCTTTTTTACCTTTGCTGCTGTAGGTCTGCTAACACATGTGGTCCCACAAGCTTGTGCTCTGCTCTGGCTGTACTGACCAAGCAGCTATTGGCATCGCCGGCTTCACCTACTGGTTTATATGCCTTAATTCCTGCTACTTCCTTTCCAGCCTCCCATGTGTCTCCCTATTAAAATCCCATTCAGACCAGTTTCTGGTTGCTTGAGCAACCCTGAGCTCCTTTCGTATTATATTCCTTACCTGACTTCTCATGGACAGATCTCTTGTGTACTGACTCGGCTTGTTCCCCTGATTATGTTTGTCTGCTGACCACCCTGACCTTGGCTCGTTATCCGGCTCTTCTTTTGCTTCATCTATGCATCCACGCATGCCTGCACTGTGTCTTTGAGTACTTTCCTTGCGAGCAGGGTGAACCTGGGGGTCGTGACCTGGGGTCAACACGCAGCATGTCCCAGCACCCGTGAGGGGGTCCCTGGCAGAATACCTGCTGGCCCTTGGACTCCACGCCCTGGGGGATTCCATGTCACCTGCTCGTCCGTGGGCTCACACCTGCATCATCATGACAGTTCCCCTGTGTAGCAAAGTAATTTAGCTAGTGCTAGCTAGCCAGTGATGGACCACAACTCCCAGCCCATTCGCACACTGTCCATGACACCAGACCCCAATCTCCTCCTGCACCTTTTCAAGACTGTCTGCTTCCCAATCTGCCTTGTGCATCTCACTCCCTTGGGCTGTGTCACTCACTGTTACTTGTAGTTCCTCCCAGAGATCTCTCTGTAGCATTCTCATTCCTGCTGTTGTCTAATGCTTGCCCTTGTGCCTTCCCTCCAGGATCTCTTTCTCCTCCTGGCCGCACCCGAGCTCCCCAGGCTGAGGTCACCCCCCCAGACTAGGTGCTCCCTCAGGCTTAAACAGCCTCCACACTACATTTTTTCTGGAGAAGAAGGCAGGGGTTACCAAGGGGTGTTGCTTCCTGCAGTCTCCAGCTCTCCCTGGATCACTCCCCTGCCCAGAATTAAAACAATCAATTTACCTACTCTCAAACAAATACCTACCTCTAAGCACCTACCTATGGTCATCATCATAGATGTCATCTGCACATGTGCGCTGAAGAATCGGCCCCAGGGTGGCAAATGTGCCATAACTGGCAACTCCCATGTGCAGGAGTGACGTCGGCGCAGCTCCGGCCAATCACAGCGCTGGAGCCCACGCTGTTCCCTGTATCTGCATGTGCTGACGTCATCTGCACATGTGCGGTAAAGAATCGGCCTCAGGGTGGCCCAGGATGCCGTTTCATCAGTAAATGTGCCGTAACCGGCGGCTCCCATGTGCAGGAGTGACGCTGGCGCAGCTCCGCCAATTACAGCGCTGGAGCCTGTGCTGTGATTGGCCGGAGCCGCGGAACCCGGAAGAAGCATGTCGTTGGTCACATCGGTTTGCCGAGACCGCTGCAACAGCTTAGTTCCAAGGTAAGTATTTCATAATGCGCTAGTATGCGATGCCTTTGTTTTGCAGGCTTTTTTCAAGAGTTGACAACCACTTTAAGGTCTTTTTCAATTAGCCCCACTAATGGCTACATTGCTATACCTGTCACCAATTATTTTTAACATTAAAGTGTATGTAGGGGCGGGGCCGACTACTGGGATGTGAGGAGCCGGAGCTCTCTCCCTACCGCACAGATCCTACGGTGATCCTGCTTACCTATCCGCCCCAATCCGGGCTCTTGTGCCTCCTTATCCTGTCTGGACATCAAGTGGAGCAGAGGGATGGTGGAAATCGGTCCGGTCATGGACAAGGCTACAAGTTTTCAGTCACCCAGGCCGCTCCATATACTGGGGGAAGATGGTGCCGATCCGCCAAGAGGGGACAAGCAGAACCAGCCCTCCACATCTTCCTCAGCAGCCCAGCACGCATCAGGGAAGGGCGAGTCACCATGCATCCCTGAGCCTGATCTAGAGGCGTCCCCCATGCTATATCCCTATGAGGACACGGATCCTGAATCCCCTAGCCCAGCAACTACATCACGGATCCCTGCAGAGCTGACACTGGCTCAAATAATAGAGGCTATACAGCACAGCCATACCTCCCTGACCACACAAATAGACTCCATCAAAATTGAATTTTCGTTCTTAAAACAAGATGTGCACAACATTCGGCATAGAATATGAAATGCAGAGCAGCGTATTGGGGACTTAGATGATGACACCAGACACCTTCAAGCATCTGTCAGGGAGCTGCATAGGGCCCAGGAAACCACTATTGACAAATTAACAGAATTAGAGGACCGTCCAAGACGAAACAACTTGCGTTTCTTGGGGTTCCCGGAGGGTGCTGAAGGCTATCACGTACCTGATCCGAGGCTGAAGTGCTGAGAGAGGCTTCCCTTGCGGCTGAACGCAGAGTACGCCCTGGGTGGCAACACGGAGTACTGAGCGCAAAGAAGCACGGGTCACCAGAAGCGTAGATGAAGCGTGCAGGTAGGTTAGCGCTGGAGCCACAGGGTGAGTCTGGAGCTGGTCTGGATGCAGGCTGCCAATCAGGAGTGGAGAGCGGAGAGGTAAGTCCGTAAGCCAGGCCAAAGGTCATTCACCGGGAATCAGGCAGGTAGAGAAGTCCAATAAACAAGCCGAGGGTCAAACACAGGAGAAACACAGGAGACAATCCGGGAAGCAAGCCAAGGGTCAACACTGGAGAGATCAGAGAAAGTCCAAGAGCCAAGCCGAGTCACAACAGGAGGAGATCAGGAACACAGGAACACACACAGGTCAGGAACTCAGGAGAGCTGAAGACGATCCAGCAACTAAGGAGCATACTGAGCAGTCTTTTATAGTGCTCAAGGGAATCCTATTGGACGTTGCGTACCTGCCTATTGCGTCCGTCGCTGTGTTCTGATGCGTGCGCGCATGCGCACTTGCGATCTTCTCCCGATCGTCCGTAATGGAGCGATCGTTCGTGCCGGAACGTGCTGACGTGTATGGGCTGATATGCGTCGCCCATGACAAAGGCAAATCCCTGGAGTTGTTCATGGAACTCTGGCTTACATCTACATTTGGTGCCTCCACCTTTTCTCCTCTATTTGCTATAGAACGGGCTCACAGAGTCCCCCTGCGCCCCCCTCCTGTAGGGGCTCTGCTGATCAAACTCCTGCACTTTCGGGACAGAGAGGCCATTCTAAGGACTGCTAGAGAGAAAGGCCGGGTTTCCTTTAACGGAAATGGTATCACTATTTTCCCAGATTTTTCCGTGGCCACTCAGAAGCAAAGGGCCACATTTTTGGCAATTAAACGGAGACTTAGAGATTTACACCTGCCCTACAGCATGCTTTACCCAGCAAGATTATGAGTAATATATCAGGGCAAGGGCAAGGCCTACTTCTTCACTGATCCCAAAGATGCCACGCACTGGGTGGACACCCTGGCATCCACTGAGCCGCGGCGCCAAAACCGGCACACTCCTCCTCGCTGAGTAGGACCCCAGGTCCTTTACCTGCTGTACAGCACTTACCCTTCGTTTTAATGAATGAAGAAGTTCATGAAGAACTGTGCTGATGCGGACACCTTCTTTTAGCACTACATAACTATCCTGACGATGATGAACTAGATTAAAAATACAGTTCATGTTTATTATGGAGAGCACATTTGCTTACTAATCCCCCACCCCCACCTTTTTTCCTTTCCTCTCTTTTTGTGGGGATCTGGGTAACTGGTATTTCGCTATGGCGGAGGTCGAGGGAGCTTTGTGTCTGCTGTCGTCCTCTTACCTCCATAGTTGTTTCAGTTTGTCTCCCCTGAGAGACGAAGTCATGTACCCCCGGACTTACAGTTCATGTTACGGGTTTAAAGCGCTCACGTGTTGGGGTTTGGGGGCCGGGAGGGTTAGGGTAGGTGTTTTAGTTACAAGACTGCTGTTCTCTTGTTCACAGCTTTTTCTTCACCAGGTTATGAACTCTAAGGACTATAGGCATAACCAGTCTTCACATACATGGAAGGCAATAATTGTTTCTACATTTACAGTGAAAATACCCAAATTAGTGCCTTCTGATATACGGGATTGGCAGTGGCAATCTATGTTAATTGGCCCGGAACTAGATACTGTGATACTATTGATATATGTACAGCCATGTCTAAGTTACGTTTAATCTCTTGGAATGTCCGGGGACTGAACTCCAAGGTGAAGTGATCTTTAATGTTTGAATACCTAGCAAGACACAAGCCGCATGTGATCCTCCTCCAATAAACTAATTTACAGGGTTCTAGAGTTATGGCTCTTAAACGGGCCAAGATAGCATAAGCCCTACACTCCACTTATTCCAGCTATGCTAGGGGTATATCCTTCCTAATAGCCAAATCCGCTCAGGTGACCATTAAGCATATTAAACTTAATCCTGAATGTTGTTTTGTGATTCTGGTTCTGGAGCACTGGGGCAGACCCTACACAAGCATCAATTTGCATATACCGCCCCTTTTCAACAAGCCAGGAAATCCAACGAGTGATGATGGCAGTACTAGGGATAGCGGAGGGCCCGCTGATAATGGCAGGTGATTATAATACCATCCTGAATAACCCCATGGATAGGCTGGGTTGTGCTACAACACCCCCACCCCACTATGCTCTTACCTGGAACAATTTGACTTGGTGGAGGCTTGGAGGTGGAGACATGCGGATGTGAGGGAATATTCATGCCATTCTGGCACATATGGTACATTGACACGAACTGATCTCTGTTTATTTTCCTCTGCGCTACTTGATATGGTACGGGATGTTAAATATCTTCCTCGGGCCTCTCCGATCACGCCTCTCTGCTGGTGGATCTCGACCTAGGAACTGCCTCTTCATACCGAATGTTGCGATTGAGCCCGCTGTGGTTGGCGAATCAGGCTGTCACTGATCAGGGCCTGGTTGATATGACCTCTTTCTGGGGTACCAACGAGCGAAGTGCCTCTGTTGGTGTGGTATGGGATGCCTTTAAGGCCACGATGTGAGGCTCCTCCTTTGCAGGCGTCCCGGTCCAAACTGGCGGATGCTGAAAAGGAACTCCGAGAAGCGGAAGCCACTTACTCGGCAGCCCCCATCCCGAATACTCATGCTATCTGGTGTTCCAGGGCTAGGACACTGGATTTGGTGCTTTTGGAACATACCCAGAAAAATTTACTGCATCAGAGCCAAAGGCTGTTTGAATTTGGCGATACGAACAATCATTTATTAGCATATCTATCTCGACCGGAATATCAACCCTGTGGTATCTATAGGATTAGGAACTCCGGGGGTGTTCTGGTGGAGCAGAGTAACGATATTATGGAAGCATTTACCGCTTTCTACTCCTTGCTGTACTCCACCAGGGCCCACTATACCATACTCGAGTTGGACGACTCCCTTTATGACATTGCACTCCCAAAACTATCAGATGATCAAATCGCTATGTTAGACTACCCCCTGACGGAGGAGGAAATAGGGAAGGCGATTCAATCCTTTGCCAGGAATAAAACTCTGGGCTTAGATGGGTTTCCTATAGAATGGTACATGCAATATAGAGCCTTACTAATCTTGCATTTGATGAAGGTTTTCAATTATGCATTAAAGACAGGACATTTGCCACCCTCTATGTTAGAAGCGCCGATAGTGCTCATCCCGAAACCTCATAAGGACCACCTTCTATGTGAATGTTACCACCAGATTTCTTTAATCAACTCAGATGTAAACATATTGGCTAAGGTGCTAGCACTTAAATACGGTGATCACTAGTATAATTGGAGTGGACCAAACGGGATTTATCCCTGGACGTTCCACCTTGATTAACCTATGCAGGATCTTTACCAACATACAGGCCACCCACACCAATATGGGCTCCAGGGCAATATTAGCTCATAAGGGTTTTGACTCAGTGGAGTGGCCCTACTTGATGGAAGTTATGGCTAAATTCAGCTTTGGCCCTACTTTTATCAAGTGGACTCAACTACTATACACAAATCCTAGGGCAAGATTGAGAATAAACGCAATCGTCTGACTCATTTCCAATGAGAAGAGGTACGTGACAGGGAAGCCTGCTGTCCCCGCTGCTATTTGCAGTGGCGATAGAACCACTTGCAGCATTAATTAGGACAACAGTGGAGGTTGTGGGGTTGACGATTGGGGATCTGGAGGAGAAAGTATTCTATACGCAGATGACATGTTCATATATTTATCGGATCCCCAATCGTCACTCCCCAACCTGTTAGATATCATTAAGAAATTCAGACGATTCCCAGGCTTTCAGGTCTACGACAAATAGAACCCAGCGAGTGGAGATAAAATGGTGCTCTGACATACCGGAGTTGAGGGAGTAGATATGGCGGGAAGTTCTTCCTCTCCAGGTCCCCTCGGTCATATCCTCCTGGGATAAGGTTATACAAACCAAATTACTATATAGAGAATACTACACTCCCTCTATGCTTAACCAGCTAAAGAGATTGGCCTCCCCTATCTGCCCAAAATGTAGTGCTATGCGGGCGGGAGTGCCACGCTTTTAACCCCCCCACAAGGGGTTAAAAAGGGGTTAAAAGTGCCGGCGCTCAGCGCTACCGAGGCAGTGTGCAGCCGCTTCGGAAGCTCTTGCCATTCATTTCAATGGCAGGGGTGGTAGAGGAGCGGTATATTACCACTCCCCTCACCGCCCCAAAGATGCTGCTTGCAGGACTTTTTGTAATGTCCTGCAAGCGCACCGCCCCAGTGTGAAAGCACTCAGGGCTTTCACATTGGGGTGGATTGGGGGGGGGATTTTTGAGGCGCATTACAGAAGCTATTTTTAGCTAAATAGCGTCTGTAAAACGCCTCAGTGTGAAAGCAGCCTAACATACACCCATTGGTAGGAATGAGCTCTAACATCCCATTCAGCCTGGCTCTCCGCAGCCAGAGCATTGATCATCACTCAAATTAGGGAAATAAATCTGGGGCATCTATTGCTCTGTGACCTTTTTATATACAGACATGCTTTTTAGGAAATCTGCAGTGAGGAAATACAAAAGCGCCACCATGGGCAAATTTCTGCATCAAGATTCTAGTTGACTGGCTGTTATGGGGGGCTTCAGTCCTTTTCAAATCACTGACCAAGTACAAGCTTGCAGCTCTGAATTCCTCTGCCACAAGCTCATTCTAGGGAGGTGGCTGAGAACAGCTGAGTCCATGCACAGCCAGGTGATTAGCATTTTTCACAAGGAAATCTTCAATGGCCCTCAAGGAGCGAACAAATAAAAAAGTCCCTCTCTCATATACAGTACATATACTAGGGCCAATTTAGACAGGAGCCAGCTAACCTATCAGTGTGTCATTGGAGTGTGGGAGGAAACTAAAGTACCCATAGGAAACCCATACAAGCCCAAGGAGAACATGCAAACTCCACACAGAAAGTGATTTAACTTGAACCAAGGACTGTAGTACTTGTCTCAAATAAGGTTTCCCACCATTGTCTGAGGAGCAAATGACTCATTGGGGTCATTGAATTTCCTCTGCATCTGTTGACGAAAAAGGGCAGCCAAAATAGGTGACCACAAAGTCAAACTTCCTTTACTGATTAGACAAGACAATACCTCAGAATATCATTATTGCCATCATTCTGTGCAAAGATGGGACTGTTTAGCCAACAGAGACTGCTGCTCACAGGTAATTTTTTTTACTGTTATGTATATGTCAATGTCCATCCTTCCATAGATAGATACAGAGACACCGGAAACAGAGGTGATGTAAAACATGTGGCATCCACATATACTTGCAAATGCACGCAGCTGAAACCTCTGCTTTTAGAACCATAGAAGACTGACGGCAGAAGAGATCAAATAGTACATCGAGTCTGCCCTTTTCTTTAAACATTTTTGCCCGAGGATAGAAGCATGTTTATCCTAAGCACTCGGCCTTTGGAGCAAACTTTGAATTTTTCACACATAGTGAAATCAGCACTTTTGCCTAGAATTTTCTTTAAAACCCCCCAAAACATTACTTATTTTTGAAGGCAGAGTCCCTGTAGAATAAAAAGTTAGCATTATATATAAACTTCGTCATTACTTAAGATAACAAAGTAATAAATGTATTTTAATTTGGGACCAGCAACACTTTTTTTGGTGGTTTTGTCTTGCAAAATAGTTTTATTTTTTTATGCAATCTGTAGTATAAACTAAAAGACGTAACAAAAAAAAAATGTGCTACCTGTAAGAAAAAAAAGTGCTTTTTTTTCTATTATGATCATTGTTATTTCTAAAACAATAGTCTTACTTTAGGTAAAAAATAAACTTGCTATTCTATCGTTTGTCCCACTTTATGATTTTGGTACAAACCATTTCAAAGTTATTTTACAAATGAAATAAAGGCTTTTTGGTATTTACTGCATTTTTTTTTATTTTCAATTAACAGCTATATTATTGTTTATCACATGAAAAGTATATGACAGAGGGCAATGTAAGCTCACATATGAACAAAAAAGACAACAAGATAGGAGAAAGCCTAATCAGCTGATGTAGCATGCTTATTACAGACCATAATGGAAACAGTCCATGAGAGTATTTTAGAAAACAGCAACAGCGGTTATCATGGTCTCCTTCATTTCAACATTTTCTCTGGAGCTTAATTATTTAAATGAAAAAACAACCTATATTGACTGTTCAGTCTGAGGAAAAATCATGTGTACATAGAACATAAATGGTATAGAAAAAAGCAGTAAAGAGAGAAAGAAGAGTAGAAAATAGTGAAAGCAAAAAGGGTTAAGGCAGGGCCGGCTCTACCATTAGGCGGAGTAGGCGGCCGCCTAGGGTGCACTGCCGCCTAGGGCGCCTGGCCACTGCTGATCTGTCACTGGCTGCTCTGCATTGATTCATGTAACAACTGACACTGTCTGACTGAGATAATGAGATTGTATTATCACATGCCATTTGCAAATGTATATAGAAATAGTGACTGATCTGCCAAATCCCCCCCCCCCCCCCCGTGAGGCTGTATTTGATGGGCGCAGGTGAAGCTGTATTTGATGGGCACAAGTGAAGCTGTATTTGATGGGCACAAGTGAAGCTGGTATTGATTGGCGCTGGTGAAGCTGTATTTGATGGGCACAGGTGAAGCTGTATTTGATGGGCACAGGTGAGGCTGTATTGATTGGCGCTGGTGAAGCTGTATTTGATGGGCACTGGTGAGGCTGTATTGATTGGCACTGGTGAGGCTGTATATGATGGGCGCTGGTGAAGCTGTATTTGATGGGCACAGGTGAGGCTGTATTGATTGGCGCTGGTGAAGCTGTATTTGATGGGCACTGGTGAGGCTGTATTGATTGGCACTGGTGAGGCTGTATTTGATGGGCACGGGTGATGCTGTATTGATTGGCGCTGGTGAAGCTGTATTTGATGGGCGCTGGTAAGACTGCATTTGATTGGCAATGTTCAGGCTGGGTAGGGAAAAGGGGGTGGAGCCAAGGGGCGGCAAAATGAGGTTTCGCCTAGGGTGTCAAAAATCCTTGCACCAGCCCTGGGGTTAAGGAAGAGCTAGAGATTTGTAGAAATGAGCCTCCACTGGTTCAGGGTGGGTCCTCCCTGGGTATGCCACAGCTCCCACACTTTATTGTGATCCTCCACCCTATCCTGTTTCCTGGCAGTCATCCTCTCCATTAATTCAACATCCTTAATCCTTGCATAGAGTGCATCAGAAGAAGGTGGGGATCTCAGCTGTAAGGATGTGCCTAAATAGTTTCTTATATGGTTTTTGCTAGTTTCAGGGTCAACAGGCCTAGTAGGAAAGATTTCAGAGTCATGGGTACTGATATTTTGAATAAACATGTTAGTAGCTGCTGTACCATACACCAAAAAGGCGCTATCAGGGGGCAGCTCCAATAGTTGTGGGGAAGAGTCCCTTTATCTCCCCGACACCACCAGCATTGGTCCGAGGTAGAGGGGTAGATAGCGTGGAGAACATTTGGGGTTACATACCAAAAGTACATGATTTTGAAAGCATTTTCCTTATATAAATATTATTGGCTGCTTGCGTCCAGGTAATCTTCCACTGCTCCAGTGGAATGTCTTCACCCAGTATACGTTCCCACCGGACATATAAGCGTGTTTACCCTTGGTTTAGGGTTGCCACATCATCCCTTTAATCCAGGACACATATGAATTACACAGGTTCTGTGGCTGATTAAGGTGGTAATTAAACTCACTTGGTTCCTTCTCTGCATTAAATTAGCCTCAGTACCTGTGCAATTCATATGTGTCTTGGATTAAAGGGATGATGTGGCAACCCTACCTTGGTTGCTATTGGATGGGCATTACATTTCTGATATATGTCAGATATCAGACCTTTTCCTGTTGAGCCCTGTAGAATTATCTGTTCAAATGGAGATGGGGTGGAAAATTGCAGACCTGGGGCTATAGTGGATGCATAGTGACAAATATGTAGATACCCATAAAACACCTGTCGGGGTAGATCAAATTTATCCCTGAGCTCCTCAAATTGTAACAGCTTGCGGGACCTGGGGTCCACCAGGTGCCCAAAATTAAATAGATCTCGTGATGCTCAATGGAATGTCATCTGGTAGGTGAGACTGGCGGGCAATTTAGGATTATAAAGGAGGTCATTAATGATTTCTCAGACTGGAGTCCATGCTCATGTGACAGCTTTCACCAAAGTTTCCAAAGCTGTGACATAGACCCCAGTAGTCTACCTCCGCATTCGCGTTCCAGAGTAAGTTGTTTGGGTGTATCGGTGCTACCCATAATTCCTCAATTTCTGTCCATTTATTATAAAATCGTCTTGGAAACCAGAGGCTATCGCTCTCAATTGGGTCACTTGATAATATTTAATGAGGTCAGGGAACACCCCCTCTGAGTGTGATGCCACTAGGACTGAGCGGGGTATCTTATGCCTTTTGTAGTTCCAAACAAAGCCTATCAGATCTGATTGTAATCTGCGTGATTGGTTGTAGGGGACTGGGATAGGCAATGTTTGGAACAAGTATAACAACTTAGGAAGGACAACCATCTTAACCACTTGCCGATCGCCCACCGTGGCTTGACGGCAACAAAGTGGTTCGTTATAGCAAACCGCCGTCACCTGACGGCGGCCGCGATAACGAGTATTGTGAGCACGTGAGCCGCTCGCATGCTCACTGTGTTTGGGGGGGGGGGAGTGGTTAGGACGGACTCGATTTCCACTGGCTACCCACGATGGCTCCCCCTGAGAGAACAGAGGTCTGTGTGTGGAACACGGATCTCCGTTCTGACAGAGGGGTAAGGGCTGTGATCACAGGCTTCCTGTTTATGAAAGCCGTGATCACTCCCCTCCCCCTGCCAGCCCAGCCCACATACAGTTAGAACACACAGAGGGAACACAGTTAACCCTTAGAGCACCCCCTCCAGGTTAACTCCTCCACTGCCAATGGCATTTACATAGTAATCAGTGCATTTTTATAGCACTGATCGCTGTATAAATGCCAATGTTCCCAAAAAGGTGTCAAAATGGTCCGACATGTCCGCTGCAATATCGCAGTACTGCTAAAAATTGCAGATCGCCGCCATTACTAGTAAAATATAAAAAAAACAGTAAAAACTTCATAAATTAATTCTCATCATTCATAAACGCGGCAACTTTTGCGCAAACTAATCAATAAACGCCGATTGCGTTTTTTTTTACCACAAATATAAGGAAGAATATAAATTTGCTAAAACCGATGAAAAAAATGTTTTTTTATATATATATATATTTTTGGGGATTTGTATTTTAGCAAAAAGTAAGAAATATTGTTTTTTTTTGCAAAATTGTCGCTAGTTTGTTGTTTATAGCGGTGATCAGAAATGACGCAGAGGTGATCAAATACCACCAAAAGAAAGCTCTATTTGTGGGAAAAAAGGACGCAAATTTTGTTTGGGTACAACGTCGCACGACCGCGCGATTGTCAGTTAAAGCGGTGCAGTGCCGAATCGCAAAAAGTGCTCTGGTCCTAAACTGGTCCTTCCGGGGCTGAAGTGGTTAACAGAGGTTTTTCGCCCCAAGAGGGAGATATGGTGAGCCTTTCATTTCTGTAACAATTCTCTGATTGATTTAAATGGGGGGGGGGGGGGATTTGCTTGATAAAGTGTGAATAGAAAGGTGTGGTAATGTTTATCCCCAGATATTTTAAGGTGTTGCCAATTATAAGGCAAGCAAGTCTGTAGGTGTCCAACCTCATCTTCAGAGAGGTTTACCGGAAGGGCCTCAGATTTAGATGTATTAATTTTATAGCCCTAAATATGCCGATATCTATCTAGTTCAGCATGAAGGTTCGGTAGAGATATCCTTGGTTGGGTCAGGGCAAGTATAATATCATCAGCAAACAGTGAAATTTTGAATTCTCTCCTTCTACCCGATATGCCAGAATTTCCCCTAATCAACGCCATTAGGGGCTCTGCCCATAGTGCAAATAATAGTGGTGAAAGCGGACATCCCTGGCGGGTACCGTTGGTGATCAGGAAAAGGTTGGACAGGGCAAAAGGGGTCTTCACCTGGGATGAGGGGCTAGTATAGAGACGTTGAATGGCTCGAAAAAAAGGTCCTTTAAATCCCATATGGCGTAGTGTGGCAAACAGAAAGGGCCATCCAAGGCGATCGAAGGCCTTCTCTGCGTCCAGGCTCAATATCAGGGCTTTAAGCAATGTGGTTGCAACGCTCTGCACAGTGGAGAAAATCCAAACTCGAAGTGGTAGCCAGGGTGCCTGCGCTATGATGTGTTCCCACACACCATACAAAATAGTATTCAAAAGATAAGAAAAAAGAGCCGGCAACTCCGTAATCCTCTAGTGATTTATTCATGTAGACCACACCAGGGAGTACAAAAATGCAAATGGCAGACTAGTTTCGGCAAACAAGCCTTGATCACTGCACACAAGTGAATGTAAAATGAACATACATATAAAGAGAGTTAACATGACCATTAGTGCCTCCCTCCACTTCTGGTTAAATGCTTGATTGAATAAATTGACAATTCATTGCTATTCAGGCACAGAAGGGAAAACAAATCTAAATCTCTGGGAGACACATCAAAACAATACACAAATATAAGCAGATGTAAAAATAGAAATAGATACATTGGAACAAAAATGCAAGATAATGCAAGAGAGAAAAAAAATAAAAATATCAGGGCTTCCGCGATTTCCCTATTCGCCACGTCTATTAGATCTTTCACTTTTCTGGTGTTGTCCCCCGCTTGACGGAGGGGAACAAATCCCACCTGGTCTTTATGGACCAAGGAGGGTAGTACCATATTCAGGCGAACCGAGAAGAGTTTAGTAAAGATTTTTAAGTTACTGCATTTTTTAATGGAAAAAATAAACAAAAAAAAAGTTAAATTGTTACTTGTTAACAAACAGAAACAAAGAAATCAGAAGAAAAATAATAGATAAGGGGGGTAAGAAGAAGGTAATTATGACTGATTACAGCTGACTAAAGATTATTAACCAGTAGCTTTGGTTTAAATGTAAAATTATATATCCATTTTCAAATTGTATCTAAACTATTTCTAGCCTACTCCTAATTCTCTGAACAACCTTGTTTGTAAACTTACTTTGTGAAGATCCCCACACATTTACTTCCTTTTAATTCTGTGACACGTATTCACTATGCCTTGTTGATAGGTATTGCTGTGTCACACATTTCACAGAGACTGCCTTCTGTACTACAGAGGTGCTGAGAGGAGGAGTTTCAGGAGGTGAAGTCAATGCAGAAATCACTGCTTGCATGCAAGGTACCATGGGATATGTAGTCCATAGGAATTGAAAGTAAATAGCAGAGGAGAAGCTGTAAAGTATACAGGGAATCCAGGAAGATATGGAAAGAGATGGCCAGCAGACAGATAGCACTCACAAAATGAAAGGAGATTTTTCAAGTAAACTTATGTTGCATTTGCAATAATAATTATAACCATACTGATGTTATAAAATTAAAGTGTATGCTGTGATTATAGATTCCCTTTAAAGTGGCCATAAAGTCAATTTTTTTTCCCTAAATAAAAGAGAGGTTTACACGTAACTGCTCTGTGCAATGTTATTGCACAGAGTGGCCGCTTACCTCCTCTTCTGGTGTACTTTCTGCTGCTCCTCTTCTCCATGGGCTTCTATAGCAAGCTTTGTGCTATGGGGCCACATGTGCGGTCATGCTCCCAAGCTGGGCTGTGTGCGTTGATAGACACACACAGTGCTGCTCAGCCCACCCCCCACTCCCTTCTCACAGGATTTGACAGACAGCAACAGGAGCCAATGGCTCCAGCTGCTATCAATGCAGCCTGTGTTAGCAGGGAGAGGGGTGAGAACAGAAGCCAGACACAGCACAGGATCAACGTAGGAAGGTTTTTTTTTTTTTACCTCAGCTAGTGGATGGTTTTTAACCACTTCAGCCCTGGAAGGATTTCACACTTTAGGACCAGAGCGCTTTTTGCGATTTGGCACTGCAACGCTTTAACTGACAATTGCGCGGTCATGCGACGTTGTACCCAAACAAAATTTGTGTCCTTTTTTTCCCACAAATAGAGCTTTCTTTTGGTGGTATTTGATCCCCTCTGTGTCATTTCTGATTGCCGCTATAAATAAAAAAAGAGCGACAATTTTGCAAAAAAATCAATATTTCTTACTTTTTGCTAAAATACAAATCCCCAAAAAATATAAAAAAAAAACATTTTATTTTCATCAGTTTTGGCCGATTTATATTCTTCCTCATATTTTTGGTTAAAAAAAATTGCAATCAGCATTTATTGATTGGTTTGCGCAAAAGTTGCTGCGTTTATGGATGATGAGAATTTTTTACCAGCAATGGCGGCGATCTGCGATTTTTATCGGTACTGCGATATTGCGACGGACATGTCAGACCATTTTGACACTTTTTTTTGGGACCATTGGCATTTATACAGCGATCAGTGCTATAAAAATGCTCTGATTACTGTGTAAATGCTATTGGCAGTGAAGGGGTTAACCTGGAGGGGGCACTCTAAGGGTTAAATGTGTTCCCTAGGTGTGTTCTAACTGTATGTGGGCTGAGCTGGCAGGGGGAAGGGAGTGATCACGGCTTCCATATACAGGAAGCCTGTGATCACAGCCCTTCCCCCTCTATGAGAACGGAGATCCGTGTTTACTTACACAGACCACCGTTCTCTCACTGCGGGGGGGGCCATCGTGGGTAGCCGGTGGCTTATGAGTCCGTCCTACGTGCTCCCTGCCCCCCCCCAGACACAGTGAGTTAGCCTCCAGCGGCGCGCGCTCACAGTACTAGTTATCGCAGCCGCCGTCATATGGCAGCGGTTTCCAATAACGAGCCACCTTGTTGCCGTCAGACGCCGGTCGGCGGTCAGCAAGTGGTTACCGTGGATGTAAACCCTCACATATACCCAGTGATGTGAACAGCTTCAGATGATACACAGAGATTAACTGTCACCGGACCACAATTCAAAAAGCGCCAAATTCAAATATGATACAGCAAAAAAGGAGCACCGGGTGTAGCGTCAAACTTGCCAAAAAGCCGGCACTAGCGATATCAGCGTGTGTGTGGATGCGGCGTGCGTTCCACTGATCCAGAAGTGGAGACCAAGGAAGATGGAAATGACGTCAGAAAGAGGCGTAGCTTCTATGCATTTCATGTTCCAATAAACACATCATCAGGAGGGGGGGCGTGGCCGGGATGTGAGAGTGAGCAGACGTGCAGAGCCTTGGCTCCCGCCATCCGTCCTGTTAATCCGCAGCCATCCTGCTTCTATAGCATTCATCCTGCTCAGTAAGTGCTTGAAAAGCGTGGGGGAGCCCGTTCTGGTTCTCCCCATGCCGGGATATCGCAAATCCGCCAGGAACACAGCCCAGCAGACGCCTCGAAAGGACCCGCCGGAGGCTCGTGCGGCGGCCATCTTGCCATCCACAGCAGCTTCCCCGGCCTCGGTGGCGGTGCAGACAGAGCCTTGGACGGTGTCAGGTATGGTGGAGGGTCGGGTGGACATGGCCCGGCGGGCACAGGAGGATGAGGAGGTGCGGGGAGAGGGGCCCACGGCCGCGATTCTGGCGGCCATTGCGGACAGTAAGGCCTCAGTGGAGGGGAAGATAGATGCTCTAACGTTGGAATGCGGCCTGATCAGAAATGACATGGACAAATTCAGGGGCCGCCTCACAGATGCAGAACACAGAGTGTCACAGGTGGAGGAGACTTCGGCCTCCACGTCGTCCTACTTACGAT
>BLSH010300001.1:314531-332320 GCA_018402905.1 Glandirana rugosa | reverse complement strand
GTATGTGTGTGTGCATACTGGGTGTGTACATACTGTGCTTATATTGTATGTAAACGCACAGTATACATACAATATACATCCAATATACACACAGTATATACACACCCAGTATGCACACACACATACATACAGTATGCATATATACAGTCACACACTGCAAAGGTCGGAAATAAGGAAAAACATTTGAAATAATAATAGCTTATTATAATTTATAATAAGTAAAAATTATAAATTAATAACTTATTATTTCAAATGTTCTTCCTTATTTCTGAATTTCGGAAATAAAAAAGAATATTTGAAATAATAATAAATAACTTAAATATAGGTATTGAAATTTTCTAGAAAGTATGACTATTAGTGCTAAATTTCATATTTAAGTTCATTAACAACCAAACTTTCAAGGAAATTCCAACACCTATAATTTAATAGTTATTAGTTAGTTATTATTTCAAATATTCTTAGTTTTTTTCCAATTTTCGGATTTCCGAATTTCGGATTTTCGTCTGCTCCGATTGCCGAATTTCCGAATTACTGCAAATTTACGAATTACCGCGAATTTCCGAATTTTTAATTTCCGAATTACAAATTTTTTTAATTTCCGAATTTTTTGAATTTCCGAAAAAAACTAATTTTTTAGCCATGCACAAGTCTACTAGTTACAAACATCTGACTTACAAACAACTCATACTTAGAAATGGAGGGAGACAACAGGAAGTGGGAGGAAATCTACGCCTAGGAAGGGAAATTCACTCCTGTAAGAGTGATCATGGGAAAAATGTGTCTCCACTGATGCTTTATCGCCAAAGTTTGTTTACACAACAACCCAAAATTTTCAAAATCCAATTTATCATTGGGACAGGAAGTGAGGTGAAATCTTCTGAATAGAAACAGACAGCAAAACAAACATTACAGGGGTGTTAACCCTTCTGTATGCTATCATAAAAGCTTAAAAATATTTTTTTTTGCCTGAAGCTACACTTAGAAAATGCACCTGTTCTGACTTACAAATTCAACTTAAGAACAAACCTACAGACCCTATCTTGTTTGTAACACGGGGACCGCCTGTACACTGATTTGGGTTATTTTTTACCAAAGATATGTAGCAGTATAAATTTTGTCCAAAATTTTATGACAAACAAAGAAAAAGGCATTTTATCACAAAATTTTCAGTCTTTTTTTATTTAGAGCACAAAAAATAAAAAACCCACTAGTGATTAAATACCACCAAAAGAAAGCTCTATTTGTGTGAAAAAAGGACACAAATTTCATATGGGCACAGTGTTTCATGACTGAGTAATTGTCATTCAAAGTGTGATAGCGCTGAAAAATGGCCTGGGCAGAAAGGGGATTTACAGCTGCAGGCGTCACCCCTCTACCGTAGTTTAGAGCCGATGGTTGGCTTTCTTGTACTAAAAACCAATACGGCTAAGCAGCCGCTCGATTGTTATCACAAGCAGCAGGAAGGGAAGCCCCCTCCGCCCCACTGGGAGACCCGAGCCACCAGCCGGGACATCCGCTGGCTGGCCAGTGACTCAAGCAAAGCTGAAATTGTTACAACGCCACTTTCGGTTTACTGGAGCCTTAATGGCTTGTCGCCCAAACCCTCCAAAAAGGAGGCTATCCTTGCTCCCACTGGAAGACACTGATTGGGCCCACCTTCAAAGACTTTCCACATGTCTGGCAACCTGCTCTGGGTTTTGATTCCATGTAAACAAGAAGTTTGAGCACCCTTCACTGTGAGCTGGTAAATTTCAGCCGGGCCTATAAGATTTGGCCTCCTGAACCTCTCTGAGGTCGACCGACTTGAGCATAAAAGATGGCTCCTTCCTCTTACACTGTGGCCACACTCTGGACATTTCTTCTGTTGCTTGCTTCGTCCAGCGTTTTGCCAAACAACAACCTCCCATTATGGAGAATGTTACAAAGGGCTTGTGTGGAAGCTTCATCCACCCTCCAGTGGTGCCACGACAAGGCTCCCATTGCTGTGACTTCATGTGCTCGGCCAAAAGTCAGCAGCCAAGTTCAAGTCCTCCAGAACCATGCTCATTCCTGCCAGTTCCACTTGAATTAAAGGCCATTTTTTGTAATGCCTTCAACATCACAGTTAATGCTGTTGCTAGTCAACAGGCAAAAAATCTGCTACTGTATAGATTTTCTGAAAGTCTGCAGGCCAGTTTACCACAATTTCTGAGTTGAAGCGGTTGTTCTGCAGGCGCATTTTTTAGGTGTTCAGGTGCTTTTCCAATGCGTTTTGCCATGTTACAGATGCGTTCTATAGAGAAAAAATGCGACATGTTCTCCTTTAGTTAACTGTACTGGAACACACTGCACTGGTGTGGCGTAGGCCATTGGAATCCATGGTGTTCATGCATTTTTGACTCCAATAAAAATGCATTGGACTGCATCTGGTGTGAACCAGCCTTAGGTCCACTTTCCAATCCATAGGATTCCTACGGCAGGCCCCATCCACTCCTGGAAGTGTGTTGCTTAAACATGCATCAGCCAGCTTCATTGGATAAAGCTTGAAGAACATTACTGTAAATTGGTCTTCTTATCACATCTCTCCCATTCTTCATCAATAAACTTTTAACTCCATCATTATGGGAAAAGCAGTACTTCCTTTTTCACATTTGGAAAGATCTGCATGCGTTTACGATGGTTGGGCCTGCGTCTTGCCTGTGACATGGATATTTGCTGCATACGCTTCCTTATACATTGGCATTTGAGGCAATCCATGCTGATTAATGCTGCTTTCATTTGCGCTGCTTAAACCGCATGTGAGCCATTGCCAAGTGAGCTGCTTGAGGAGCATAAAAGCTGCCCTGTGCAGGAATGCAGGTTATCCTGGTCAGGGGACTACCAGTGGCGGGTCTTATGTTTTCTGGAGTGTTTGCGTTTAGGGCTTCTGCTCCTAAAATCATGCAAAACACCATACTCGTTGCATTCCTTGAGCATTCCTTCACTCATTTGAAGACATGTCCCACGCTGCCCCGTCGTACCTTTGCTAATCTTCTGTGCCACTGACAGGTGTGGTGAGCTCATGCAAAAAAATATGGAAAAAACATAATTCTGTCACCAAGAAAAAACAGGTACACTGTCCCTTTAAGGCCCATCTACTTTCATCCACTTACTTCACAAGCAGTGGCAGGTGAGCCTAGGCAGTCCTCCAGAAGCAGACAGGAGACAAAAACCAGTCAGAGCATCTAACCCCTGGGAACACAGCACAGCAGGGGAGCAAACAGTAACAAGTCTTTTACCGCACAAGAGAAAACTGACACGACTGCAGAGAGATTGATTGTTGCTGCTGCTTTGTGACTGGCAGTCGCTAGCCTGCATTGCCGTCCCCCTGCCCTCTGTGACATCATCCACCGCCCCTCTCAGCCTGACAACAAAGCCAGGAGAGTGGCATGCTGCCTATACAAGACAGGAAAAACCCCAATGGTGACATTGCAGAGCTTCCTCACATCACACCTGTAGGAGTGCTATACAAGCAACATTGCACGTGTCCTGGCACAAGGGATACCCAGTTTCAGGATTGGTAGGGGGTATATCCTTGCCGCAAACAAAGTACTTACCAACTGCAATCCACAGGTGGCCTGGAGCAGACCAAAAAAAAAACCACCTTAGTGGAGGAGGGGCTGTCTTTTATTCAGCTAGTTACAGGTGCTCATGTGAGCCCCATAGGAGGTGTTAACCCATTGTGTGCTGACGTGAGGTATGGCCAGGAAAAGTAATTGTCAGATTATGTTACTGGTCAATTGAGGGATTGTATGGTTTGAGATCTGAAACTATTAAACCTTTAGGTTTCACTGAGGGAGAGAGAGAGAGAGTGCTGATTGTAGTGATATTGAGGGGTCCTCTTGGCACCTAAGTATGGGCGTAACATGTAATGGTCTTAAAGGTGAAGTTAGCTTTTATAGACGTGCTGGCAGGTCAACTGGCTCCAGTCCAAACGGGCCCTGGTATGTGTGTACATGTATGCATGTGTATGAGATAGGAACCTTCAATTGTAAATAACACGAAGGCGAGACTGATGTTGGCACTATATATATACCTGTAATAATTAAATAAATCTTAAGGTGTCTGCACTTAAGCAGCACTTGTACATCAAAGCTCTAAAATATAGCTAAATCTCACATTTGTCTGATATTATTTTCTGCTTCCTATGTATTCTGACTAGAGGTCTCTTCTCTGTCTCTACAGGTTTCTTATGGTTATACATTCCTGTTTTTACATCAGCAGATGATACCGTGACCATACCATGCTCTTACGCAGTTCATCAATACCAATATCCCGTGTGCTGGGGCAGGGGGTCCTGCCCACTCTCCTACTGTGACAATTTGATCCTCAAGACAGAAGACAAAGGAACCTGGAGGAAATCAGATAAATACCAGCTGATGGGTGACGTAGGGAAGGGAGACGTGTCACTGACCATCTTTGATGTGACCATGGAGGATGCTGGAATGTACTGCTGCCGAGTGGAGATCCCAGGATGGTTCAACGACCTGAAGGGTAACATAGATTTGGAGATACAAGAGGGTGAGCAATGACTTTATGTTTAAAAAAGAAACTAGAATGGTTTTGGTGAAGTTTATTTAGTAATTTTCAAATCTTAAATACGGGGAGGTAATGTCACACTCTTCACTTCGTCCAATCACAAAATGTCTTGCATTCGTGGAAAAAAGTGCCAGACATTCTGTGAATGGCTCTAGTGCATCACAATTGACTCCCTTTGTTTAGGGTTTGGCAGGATAGCATGAGATCTGAAATACCAATCACTATAGTAGGGGAAGCGATTCTCTGCATGCTTAACGCTCCCACAGGTATGGCATATGAATACTGACATTGATCCAAGCTGGACCAATGTAGCTATATGATAGAATCCATATCTAAAATTCAGTTTTAAAGGCTAAGTTCCCCTTTGTGAAATAAAAAAATATATAAATGCACTTTTTTCCCTGAAAAATATGTGCATTTATTATTTTAACAGGAGGTTGCGGAGCATTGCACCCACAATCAGTGGACCACAGATGCAGTTAGGCTCCTGCAAACAAGTCTTACAGCTTTCTGCCTGTACCTCTGTATGGGCTGTCAGTTTGAAAGCTGCAGGGCTTGTGAATGAACTATAAGTTCGCTCATCAGCGCCCTCATAGTTTATTGATAACTACAAGCCATTTGCCACAGAGACTTGTAGTTTTCTTATTCACAAATCACTGTGACTGAATGACACAGCTGTGCAAGCTGCGACACTTCAAGATGTGACAGCGGGTGTGGGGAGAAGACCCTCCACTCACTGTCACAGGGAGGGGGGCTTTTATGGTGGGAGGCGGGCAAATATGAGCATGTTACAAGCTAAGTATGGGTGTACCATGTAACATGCTCCTAAATGTGTACTTATCCTTTAAGTTTATTATATGTTCTATTTTTTCAGTTATATGGCTTAGATCTTTTTCTTTAATACACAAACTTTTTAAAGGAAGACTATTGATTTTAGTTTTATTTATTTCATTTTATAAACCAATGTTAACAGTATATAATTTAAAAAAAAAAATTAAATTATGAGTTTCAGATCATTTTTAATTTTAATGCATAAACTTTTGACATTCAAAAAGTAAACATTTTCACATTAAATGTCTAGAAGCAGTGACTGTGAAGCCTATGTTGATCATCTTGTAATGAGAAGTCTACTCTTTTGGTCTATATTTAGCACTCCCATCAGGGCTGGATTAAGAGCATCATGGGCCTGGTGCTGAGGATTTTGGTGGGCCTTTTTATGGAAATAAATAAAATGGAAACGCAAACAATTTTTCGTTAAAACAAATTAAATATGCTGCCGCAATTTACATATCAATCATGTGTACACTGTATACAGGGCTGGTCAGTATTAGTGACTCACTCACACCATTGGGCTGGGCCTATCTTTAGGAAGAGGCCTGGAGCTGCAGCTCCAATAGCCCCTATGTTAATCCGGCCCTGACTCCCATGCTTAGCTTCTTATATTCTATAGGGCTCAAACAACTGGATGGAAGTTAGCGCCTGAGATTGATATTCCATGGGGCTCAAACAACTGGGTGCAAGCTGTACATTTTTTAAAAAAAAAAATCATCATTGGCAAAGTTTCTTTTTTGTCTGATTAAAAAGTACACCATTTCTCTTTTGTTAGCACTGAATATAACAATTAACCACTTCAAGACCACCTGCCGTCATTGTTTTATTTCTGCACAAGATAAAAGGGGTCTTAGTGGCGGACTCACCGCGAGATCACTTTTATCAGCGGCGGGAGAGGTGCCCCCACCTCCCGCCGCTTTCTGTTCTCCCCAGTGCCCGTGAGCCGAGTGAGCGGCCATAACATGGCAGGGTGGAAGCGACGTCACAAGTCACTTCCGCCCAATGCTCTTAAAAGGGCCCATTTTTTCTTTTGCACTGTCATTTTTTTTCAAATATAGTTTTTTTTCTTTTTGCATTTTACTGTAAATATGAGATCTGAGGTCTTTTTGAACCCAGATCTCATATTTAAGAGGTCCTGTCATGCTTTTTTTCTATTACAAGGAATGTTTACATTTCTTGTAATAGGACTAAAAGTGATCAAATTTTTTTTTTAAAAAAAAGAACAGTGTAAAAATAAAAATTGAAAAGTAAAATAAATAATTAATAAAAAAAAAAAGCGCTCGCGCGCAGAAGCTAACGCATATGTAAGTCCCGCCCACATATGAAAACGGTGTGCAAACCACACATGTGAGGTATCACCATGATCGTTAGAGTGAGAGCAATAATTTTAATACTAGATCTCCTCTCACTCAAAACTGCTAACCTGTAGAATTTTTTAAAAGTCGCAGATGGAGATTTTTATTTTGCAAAGTTTGTCGCCATTCCGGGAGCGGACACAATTTTGTAGCATGACATGCTGGGTATCATTTTACTCGGCGTAACATTATCTTTCACGATATGGAAAACAATTGGTCTAACTTTACTGTTGTCTTATTTTTTAACTAAAAAAACTGCATTTTTTAAACAAAAATTGCGCTTTTAAGACCGCTGCTCAAATATGGTGTGACAAAGTTTTGCAACGACCACCATTTTATTCTCTAGGGTGTTAGAAAAAAAATATATAATGTTTGGGGGTTCCAAGTAATTTTATAGCAAAAAAAACTGGTTTTAACTCATAAGCACTGAACTCCAAAAAGAGGCTCGGTCTTAAAGTGGTTAAAGAGAATATATATATTGATCAAAATATATTAATGGCATAGAATGATAAGTGTGAATATCTCTATCTGTGTGTGTGTGTGTATATATATATATATATATATTATATATATACACACACACACACACACACACACACACACAGTATCTCATAAAAGTGAGTACACCCCTCACATTTTTGTAAATATTTTATTACAACTTTTCATGTGACAACGCTGAAGAGATGACACTTTGCTACAATGTAAAGTAGTGAGTGTACAGCTTGTATAACAGTGTAAATTTGCTGTCCCCTCAACATAATTCAACACACAACCATTAATGTTTAAACTGCTGGCAACAAAAGTGAGTACACCCCTAAGTGAAAATGTCCAAATTGGCCCCAAAGTGTCAATATTTTGTGTGGCCACCATTATTTTCCAGCACGGCCTTAACCCTCTTGGGTATGGAGTTCACCAGAGCTTCACAGGTTGCCACTGGAGTCCTCTTCCACTCCTCCATGACAAGATCACGGAGCTGGTGGATGTTCGAGACCTTGCACTCCTCCACCTTCCGTTTGAGGATGCCCCACAGATGCTCAATAGGGTTTAGGTCTGGAGATATGCTTGGCCAGTCCATCACCTTTACCCTCAGCTTCTTTAGCAAGGCAGTGGTCGTCTTGGAGGTGTGTTTGGGGTCATTATCATGGTGGAATACTGTACTCTGGCCCAGTCTCTGAAGGGAGGGGATCATGCTCTGCTTCAGTATGTCACAGTACATGTTGTCATTCATGGTTCCCTCAATGAACTGTAGCTCCCTAGTGCTGGCAGCACTCATGCAGCCCCAGACCATGACACTTCCACTACCATGCTTGACTGTAGGCAAGACACACTTGTCTTTGTACTCTTAACCTGGCTACCACCATGCACGCTTGACACCAGCTGAACCAAATACGCTTATTTTGGACTCATCAGACCACAGGACATGGTTCCATTAATCCAAGTCCTTAGTCTGCTTGTCTTCAGAAAACTGTTTGCAGGCTTTCTTGTGCATCATCTTTAGAAGAGGCTTCCTTCTGGGGCAACAGCCATGCAGACCAATTTGATGCAGTGTTCAGCATATGGTCTGAGCACTGACAGGCTGCCCCCCACCCCTTCAATATCTGCAGCAATGCTGGCAGCACTCATACATCTATTTCCAAAAGACAACCTCTTGATATGACGCTGAGCATGTGCACTCAACTTCTTTGGTCAACCATGGCGAGGCCTGTTCTGAGTGGAAGCTGACCTGTGAAACTGCTGTATGGTCTTGGCCACCATGCTGAAGCTCAGTTTCAGGGTCTTGGCAATTTTCTTTTTTTCAGATCCTCAAAGAGTTCTTTGCCATGAGGTGCCATGTTGAACTTCCAGTGACCAGTATGTGAGAGCGATAACACCAAATTAAACACACCTGCTCCCCATTCACACATGAGACCTTGTAACACTGAGTCACATGAGACCGGGGAGGGAAAATGGTTAATTGGGCCCTATTTGGACATTTTCACTTAGGGGGTGTACTCGCTTTTGTTTCCAGCAGTTTAGAGATTAAAGTGGTTGTCAACTCGTGACAACCACTTTAACCTACAGGTAAGCCTATGATAAGGCTTACCTGTAGGTTCCCAGCATATCTCCTAAGCCTGTACGGTTCAGGAGATATGCAGTGTTCTGGATGTGCCAACGTCATTTCGACACATTGACAGTGAAGAAACGGCCTGCGTACCACATGTGCAAATGGCGTCACGCGACTTCTGCCAGTCACAGAGCCAGAGTCGCGGCCCCGGGAGGAAGAGGGGCTGAAGATGGACGCAGCCAGCACAGCGGACAGCGCTGGACATCGCTGGCTTCGTTTGCAGGTAAGTGGCGATGTATAGTAGCCCATTATGCTTCTACTTTACTGGAGAATGTAGAGGAACCCATTCTGGGTTTACTTCCTCTATAATGGCTGTGTGTTGAGTTATTTTGAGGGGACAGAAAATTTACACTGTTATACAAGCTGTACACTCATTACTTTACATTGTAGCAAAGTGTCATTTCTTCAGTGTTTTCACATGAAAAGATAGAATAAAATATTTACAAAAATGTGAGGGGTGTACTCACTTTTGTGAGATACTGTATATATATTTATTACACGCACATGAATTTTAATGGCATCCCAGTCTTAGTCCGTAGGGTTTGATATTAAGTTGTAACACCCTTTGTAGCTATAACAGCTTCAACTCTTCTGGGAAGGCTGTACACAAGGTTTAGGAGTGTTTATGGGAATTTTTGACCATTCTTTAAGAAGCACATTTGTGAGGTCAGGCACTGATGTAGACGAGAAGGCCTGGCTCGCAGTCTGTGTTCTAATTCCTCTAACACCCTCTGGCAGCAGCTGTAATCCACACAATTTAGTTCCCATTTCTCTTCTCCCCAAGACCAGACTCCCTTTCTGTTGCGCCCTTTGGAAATTCCACTCTGTCTAACAAACTCACCTCTCTCCATGACCCCATTATCGCTAACTCTTTTAATCTTCTCGACATTACCGAAACCTGGCTTCATGAATCCGACACCGTGTCCTCTGCTGCCCTATCCTATGGTGGACTTCTCTGGACTCACTCCCCAAGATCCAGTGGACGTAAGGAAGGAGGTATCGGAATCCTTCTAGCCCCACATAGCACCTTTTGAAGCACACTGCATTTGTCTTTTCTCTAAAGATAGCTGTGATCTACAGGCCCCCTGAACCGCTATCATCCTTTCTTGATGACTTCTCTGCCTGGTTACCCCACTTTCTTTCTTCTGAAATCCCCAAAATCATTCTCGGTGACTTCAACATCCCTATTAATACGAACACTCCTGCCATTTGCAAACTGCTCAGTCTAACCTCCTCCTTTGACCTGAAGCAATGGATACATGCTCCTACTCACTCTGAAGGCAATACCCTTGACCTTGATTTTTCCCACCTATGCACTCCATTCAACCTCTCCAACTATCCATTCCCTCTCTCTGATCACTACCTTATTTGTTTCACTCCGTCCCTCTCCTCCACCTCCAACCGCCTAAAAGTTACCCACAGAAACCTATATCATCTCAACTCTTCTCTTCTCTACTCTGCTACCAACGACCTCTATGACAAAATCTTACCCCTATCCTGCACCGGCCTAGCTACTTCTGTCTACAACACTTCACTTCTAGCCTCACTACACACAGAATCAGTCCCCAACCCTTCAACCTTGGCAAACAGATAATACTAGAAGTCTGAAAAAACATAGTCGTGCTCATGAGCGCCTGTGGCGTAAGACTAAGTCTCAGAAAGATTTCAACCAGTATAAATCTACTTACTAATGTCCATCTTGCCACCTGCCCTCTGGATCCTGTTCCCTCGCAAATTCTGCATTCACCCTCTGGTTCTATTCTACACTCTCTCTCTTCAAACTCTCCCTCTCTTCTGGCATCTTCCCCCACTCTCTAAAACATGCACTTGTCAGCCCCATACTTAAAAAACCCTCACTGGACCCATCCAATCCTTGCTTCCCTTTTTATCCAAACTCCTTGAACGCCTGGTCTACAACCGACTGAGCGATCACCTTGCTGATAATAACCTTCTTGATCGCCTTCAGTATGGATTTCGTCCTCAACACTCCACAGAAACTGCTCTCCTAAAACTAACAAACGATCTACTAATGGCCAAAACCATCTACTAATGGCCAAAACCAATAAACACTATTCTGTACTCCTACTCCTGGACCTCTCTGCTGCCTTTGATACGGTTGACCACCCCCTCCTCCTCAAAAAACTCCATGCCTTTGGTCTCTGTGACTGTACTCTTCGCTGGTTCTCTTCCTACTTCAATCTACACTTGCTCCCTGGGTCAGCTGGCCATGGTTTCCAATACCACCTCTACGCTGACGACACCCAAATCTATTTCTCTACCCCTCAGCTCACTCCTTCAGTCTCCTTGCATGTCACTAATTTACTAACAGATATCAGTCCGGATGTCATACCACTTCCTCAAACTTAATCTATCCAAAACCGAAATTATAATTTTTCCTCCCCCATCTGCCAAGGTCCTAGGTGTAGTCCTGGACTCTGAACTCTCCATTAAATCCCACGTCCAATCACTGTCGCCTCAACCTCCGCAACATCTCCAAAATATGCCCCTTTCTAACCACTGCCACAACAAAGCTCTTAATTCACTCCCTGGTCATCTCTCACCTCGACCTGCAACTCCCTCCTCATTGGCTTACCTTTAAACAGGTTATCCCCCCTTCAGTCCATCATGAATGCTGCTGCCAGACTCATCCACCTTACCAGTCTCTGTGTCTGCTACTCCTCTCTGTCAATCCCTCCACTGGCGTCCTCTCACCCAGTCTCAAAATACCAACCTAATCGTTGTCTTCGTTCTTCTCAAGAGCTCCTGCTCTCTAGCTCCCTCATCACCTCCTCCCATGCTCACCTCCACGACTTACCCCAATCTGTCCGATTATCTCCCACTCTATTAGCTTTTAGACGATCCCTGAAAACCCTTCTCTTCAGAGAAGTCTATCTCACCCACACCTAACATCTGCATTTTCATCTTCTCCATCTGATCATCCCCCATAATTATTACCTTTTGTTCTGCTTGACCCTCCCTTCTAGATTGCAAGCTCTAATGAGCAGGGACCTCCGATTCCTCCTGTATTAATTTGTATTGTCTCTGTACTTCACAAACTGTTGCCTCTATATAAATCCTGAATAATAATAATTCATCCCAAAGGTGTTCTATTAGGTTGAGGTCAGGACTCTGTGCAGGTCAGTCAAGTTCTTCAACCCCAAACTCACTCATCCATGTCTTTATGGACCTTGCCTTTTGCACTGGTACACAGTCATGTTGGGTCATGCCCAAACTGTTCCCACAAAGTTGGGAGCATGAAATTGTCCAAAATGTCTTGGAACGCTGACACCTAAAGAGCTCCCTTCACTCGAACTAAGAGGCCAAGCCCAACCCCTGAAAACAACCCCACACCATAATCCCCCCCCCCTCCACCAAATGATTTGGACAAGCGCACAAAGTAAGGTCCATAAACACATGGATGAGCAAGTTTGGTGTGGAGGAACTTGACTGGCCTGCACAGAGTTCTGATCTCAACCCGATAGAACACCTTTGGGATGAATTAAAGCAGAGACTGCAATTCAGGCCTTCTCGTTATTATTAGTGCCTGACCTCCTAAATGCGCTTTTGGAAGAATGGTCAAATATTCCCATAGACACACTCCTAAACCTTGTGGACAGCATTCCCAGGAGAGTTGAAGCTGTTATAACTACAAAGGGTGGTCCAACTCAATATTGAACCCTACGGACTAAGACTGGGATGCCATTAAAGTTCATGTGCATGTAAAGGCAGGCGATTACCCACAACGGGTGGTTTGGAGGCCTGCTAGCAGTAGGAGCAGGCCTCACCATGTGCTAGCTGTGGTGGAACAGTTAACAAGGAGGCCTGATAAATTTCCTTTCGGGCCTAGGAATCAAGTAGTGCGCAGGAGAGAGGAAGAAGAAGTGCAAAGGTCAGCAAGTAGTGTGCTGGAGGAGGAGTGTATATACCAGCAGTGTATATAGAAGGTCCCGTGTTCAATCTTTTGGCATCCCACAGTCATCCTTTATCCCTATCCAAATTTATCCCCTAAATAAAACAACAAAAACAAAGTACCGGCTTGTTCAGTGACTCCGGGTGTGTGGAAATCGTGTGATTGAGGGCAGCGGGCAGGTAGACCACAACTACCAGCCACTCCTAAGGGGAACCATGGCTACATTTGGGGGCTCAGATTTCAGGATACCCCTGCAAGGCTGCCAGTCGTTGCTCCTAGCAACCGCAACAGAACTGAGCCAGGAACTGTAATTGTTTTATTGCCAACGTGGACTGAACTTGGGAAAAGGACTTGTGTATTTGCCTGCTAAACAGTAAATTCTCACAAGTGTGCCATTGCCCATAGCAACCGGCGGGAGCTGTCGCCAATTGCTCTCGCCTACCCAGTCGCTGTAACTGGCGCTGGGGCGGACACTTGCATCATCCTGCAATTCAGTGACTTTGTTACCATGTGCCGTTACCTGTGGCAACCACGCCGGGCTATTGTGCCCATGGATTACAAATATGCCCAGCACTCTGCAAAAGCTGGGCATCTTGAACTTTTTGCTCCAACTCCTGCTCACTGTAAAGTATGCCTGGGACTGTTCTTGTTGTTAAAGGGAGAGACTGTGTTGACAGTGGATTTTTAAGCAAAGCAGTGGCTACTAATAATTACTGTTGTTACCGGTAACCACCAGCAAAGCCAGCAAGTCAGGACAACTTCCGCTAGTGTCAGCATACCTGCAAAGTTTCATCCTTTACACAAGGGGTTACAGCTACGTGACATGCTGCAAGACTCCTTATCAGGACTGTTGGCACCAGTTTGCCTGGTAACGGGGGGGGGGGGGGTGTCGCCACACCCTGGAAGAGCGACAGTGCTTGCAACCTGTAGCAGACGCCATGCGAGAGAGGAAGATGCCTGAAGGTAGTCATCTGCTGCCACCGCTGGCATGGCTGCCGGGAAAGCTGGAGGGGACCCTGGTGGACAATGAGGTCCGAGTGGAGGCTCACGGGGGACTCGCCCATGGAGTGATCGGACGGACCGAGCGGTTGTGCCTGATCTGTCCAGACTGCCGGATCCCAAAAACGGAGGTCACTGCTTGGGCTTGGTGTGGCCATTGTGATGAACCGCTGACCTAGCTGGTATCGGTGCTGCAGGAACCACTCTACTAGACTGTGGACCTGCAGTCAGGACTGTGTCATGCGCAGCCATGGAAGTCCCGGTAGGCCGGAGCGGGCCTAGAGGCATCACTCAAAGGCGGGGTGGAGTTGCAGCCTGGCGACTCCCCTGCGAAGGTCAAAGACAAAAAGGAAGAGACAGCGGAGGCCCACGACCTGGCCAGGGACCTGGGACCGGTGAGTACTGTCCTGCCGGGACTAGCTAAAGTCCCTGAGGTGGTGGTCGGCTTGCAACCCCTCTCCATACCTGTCCGGAAGGAGCCGCTGCGAGAGAGAGGAGTCTTCTCAGGTGAGCTGGACAGGGAAGGTGAGGAGTGGGCCTTAGACTTGGGTTCCTCCAGACTGCATTGTAAGTTCGGATCACTAGAAAAGCTTGGTGAGTGTACATCCACAGGGTCAAGTAGCTCGGATGAGGCAGAATGGGAGTTCGGAGGGATTAATGCTCCAGGAGCCCATGCTGGAGGGAAAGAGCCAATGCCCAGTTTGTAATCCAAACCCCCTGCAGGAGCCCAAGTTCAGCAGCTGCTTCATCGCAGGCCATCCACGACCCAGACCAGGTCACCAACCTACCACCAAGTGGTGGTAAGATCAACTGAAACAGACATTCTTCCTGGGAGAGGGAATGCAAGAGAGCTACCAAGGTTCTCCAGATTCCAGAGGGAGGTGCAGCGGAAGGTAGCCTTGAAGTGGGGCCTGGACTTCACCTATGTCTCACCCCAAATAATGGATATTGTAGAGGACTCCCGGCTAGAGTGGGAGGGTGACCTTGTTTGGGACTATCTACATATCCCAAAGTCATGGAGTGAGCAAGAGTATGAATTGTTCCTGTCTTTCTAAAATCTGACGTAAATCAACAATCTGCCAGCTAGCACAGGGTCCCAATGCCACAATATATATTTATATTATTTGTATTCATTTTTAACCCACTGGTGCTGATATATAGGAAGAAAGAAGTATTCTTCCTCTAAACGCACCAGCTTCTCTCACAGATTTTCCACCTCTGAGCTGGAGAATCTGGGACTGAGATATTTCAGGGTAACGGAGAACATGTTCTCTGCTCCTCATTTCAGCTACAGAAACCGGTACACACCAGAGATCAGCCATGTTCCTGAGGATCACAGCTTTTCTCTGTTTTATAAACCAAAATAAGTATTGAACACATCACCATTTTTCTAGGTAAACATATTTAACCACTTCCGTACCGCCGGGCGTCATATGACGTCCTTGGGTTTGAGTGGTGATATCTGAATGGTGCCTGCAGCTGCAGGCACCATTCAGATACCGTTTTTTTCAGCAGGCGATTCCCTGCAAGATAAAAGTGGTCTTAGCGGCGGATTCGCCGCAAGATCACTTTTATCAGCGGCGGGAAAGGTGCCCCCCCCTCCCGCCGCTTTCCGGTCATCTCCGCCGCTTACCGGACCCGCCGGCAGCGCCGGAGATGATCCGATGCTCTCCCCTCAGTGTCTGTGAGCCGTCTGAGCGGCTGAAGCTGTTCACTCGGCTCCATAACACGGCCGGCGGAAATGACGTCAGAAATGACGTCTGCCCAACGGTCTTAAAGGGCCGATTTTTTTTTTCTTCTGTCACTTTTTTCTGATTTTTTTTTTTTTTTTACATTTGAGTGTAAATATGAGATCTGAGGACTTTTTGCCCCCGGATCTCATATTTAAGAGGACCTGTCATGCTTTTTATTGTTTACATTTCTTGTAATAGGAATAAAAGTTATCACATTTTTTTTTTAAAAGAACAGTGTAAAAATAAAAAGTAAAAAGCAAAATAAATAATTAAAAAAAAAAATTTAAAGCGCTCCGTCCCGCCGAGCTCGCGCGCAGAAGCGAACGCATAGGTAAGTCCCGCCCACATATGAAAACAGTGTTCAAACCACACATGTGAGGTATCGCCGCGATCGTTAGAGCGAGAGCAACAATTATAGCTCTAGACCTCCTCTGTAATGCAAAACTGCTAACCTGTGGAATTTTTTAAATGTCGCCAATGGAGATTTTTAATTTGCAAAGTTTATCGCCGTTCCGCGAGCAGACGCAATTTTGAAGCATGACATGTTGGGTATCATTTTACTCGACGTAACATTATCTTTCACAATATGGAAAAAAATTGGCCTAACTTTACTGTTTTCTTATTTTTTAACTAAAAAAACTGAATTTATTAAAAAAAAAAGCACGCTTGTAAGACCGCTGTGCAAATACGGTGTGACATAAATTTTTTCAATGACCACCATTTTATTCTCTAGGGTGTTAGGAAAAAAAAATATATAATGTTTGGGGGTTCTAAGTAATTTTATAACAAAAAAAAAACTGTTTTTAACTGGTAAGCACCAAACCCAAAAAACAGGCTTGGTATTGAAGTGGTTAAAGTTGCTATTGACCACAAGTCGGTAACAACCCATGCGGTCTATACATACAAAGAAACCAAAACAAATACGTTCAGAAATTAAATTATGTGTAATAAAATGGAATGTCACAGGGAAAAAATATTGAACAAGCTAACTGAAATGTATTTAATGCTTCATACAAAATCATTTTTTGGTAATGACAGCTTCAAGACGCCTTCTGTATGGAGAAACTAATTGCATGCATTGCTGAGGTGATTTTGGGCCATTCTTCCAGACAGTCTTCAAATCTAGACGGTTCTGTGGGCCTCTTCTATATACTCTGATCTTTAGTTCTTTCCATAGATTTTCTATTGGGTTTAAGTCAGGTGATTGGCTTGGCTATTCTAGCAGCTTTATTTTCTTTCTTTGAAACCAATTGAGAGGTTCCTTGGCTTTGTGTTTGTCTTTCTGAAATGTCCACCCTCGTTTCATCTTCATCATTCTGGTCAATGGCAGCAGATTTTTTATCAAGAATGTCTTGGTACATTTTTCCATTCAGCTTTCCTTCAACGACGTGAAGTTTGCCAGTACCATATGCTAAAGAAGAGCCCCACACCATGATGGTTCCCACCTCCAACTTTACTGTTGGTATGGTGTTTTAGGGGTGATGTGCAATGCCATTTGACCTCCAAACATGCTGTGTATTATGGCATCCACACAGTTCAATTTTGGTCTCATCGGAACAGACCATAGTCTCCCTGTATTTCACAGGCTTGTCTAAATGTTGTGAAGCAAACTTTAAACAAGCTTCAACATGCTTTTTCTTCAGCAATGGAGTCTTGTGTGGTGAGCGTGCGTACAGGCCATGGCAGTTGAGTGCATTACTTATTGTTTTCTTTGAAACAATTGTACCTGCTAATTCCAGATCTTTCTGAAGCTCAAGCTCTGAAATGGTCCTTGGCTTTTGGACAACTCTTCTGATAAATATTTTCACTTAGCTGTCAGAAATCTTGTGAGGAGCACCTGGTCATGACCAGTTTATGGTGAAATTATGTTCTTTCCACTTCCAGATTATGGCCCCAACAGTGCTCACTGGAACATTCAGAAATCCTTCTGTATCCAATGCCATTAGTATGTTTCACAACAATAAGGTTACAAAGGTCTTGAGAGAGCTCTTTGCTTTTACCCATGAGATGTTTCTTGTGTGACACCTTTACTGGTCCACGAGGAGTGTTCTAAAGACTGTCGATTCACTTTTATAAATAGTCTTCTCAACAGGTTTTCGGTTCCTGGTAAAGTCTCGAACTCGAAGTCTTTCTAGACCTTAATCGTCCATGTTAACAAAGTTTCTTTTGTTATTCATTACGTGAGTTGACGGTACCGGACATGCGTGCGAGTGGTGTGTTCTGAGGTAACGACTTCTTTTTCGTACAACTTCGAACAAATTTCAAACGAAGTGTTGTAAATCTGTTCGGACACTTTATGT